>PVJO010016901.1:0-40647 GCA_004026905.1 Hystrix cristata
AAAGGTATATCTTTTGTTATTTCTTTTTCGGTGGGTGTATTGTTTGTGTATAGGAATGCTATTGATTTTTGGGTGTTGACTTTGTATCCAGCCACACAACTGAATTTATTTATTAAATCCAGTAGTTTTTTGGTGGAGTTTTTTGGGTCTTCTATGTAGAGTATCATGTCATCCGCAAATAACGATAGTTTCACTTCTTTTCCTTTTTCTTTGCAATGATGATAATCACAGGAACTTCTAGACTCCAGTGTAAGCTACTGTTCTTAGCACTTTCTGAGTATTAATTTTTTCAGTTTCCATGCCCTATGGCCTGTATTTTTATAGACTGAGCAGTGGAGCACAGCAAGATGGACAGATATGGCACAGGTCACACGGTGAATCAGCAAAGGCGCCAGGAACCAGGCAGTCTGCCTCGCAAGGCTGTTCTTAACCACCGATGTGCAACGCTGCCTCCTGCTGACAGTAAGCAGCAATTCACTCTTTGTGGGGGGGGGCAGAGACTGAACTCAGGGCCTTGTGATTGCAAGACAAGCACTCTAACCACTGAGCTAAATCCCCAGCTCAATTCACTCTTTTAAATCTGCTTTAGAGTCACTTTTCTTTTTTAAGACATCTTTTCTTTAATAAATTATCTGTCACGGGGAGCTAACTTGAAGATGCTTCCACTGGCCCAGAATGATATGATTTGGGCATTAGAATTGTATCAAACAACTACAATAATCAAATACACCAACTTATCGAGGAAAGACTCAACTTTTTCATTGGTGTTAGAACAACTGGATACGATATGCAAAACAAAAGTCATTCCAGGGCATGGTGGTGCACGCTTGTAATCCCAGGACTCGGGAGGCTGAGGCAGGAGATTACCGCAGTTCAAGGCCAGCCTGAGCTACATAGTAAGACCCTGTCTCAAAAAACCAAAAACAAAACAAAAACAACTCAGTTTAAACCTCACATTTTAAATAACTATTAATTCAAAATGGATCATAGATCTAAAATGTGAAGTATTAAACTTAGATGAAAACATAGGAGACAATCTTTCTGAACCTGAGTTAAGAGTTCTTAGACATAATACCAAAAGTATGTCCATAAGAGAAAAAAATTAGATTTCATCAAAATTAAAAATATTTCCTCTGTAAATTACACTGTTATAAAAGAAGGAGGGAGCCAGGCATGGTAGCACACACCTGTAGTCCCAGCACTCAGGAGGCTGAGGCAGGAGGACTGCCATGAGTTTGAGGCTAGACTGGGTGGTGCAGTGAGTTCAGGGCCAGCCTGAACTACTTGGCAAGAACCTGTCTCCAAAAGACAAAAACAAAACAAGAAGTGGGGCATGACAGTGCACGCCCGTAATCCCACCACTCTGGGAAGCTAAGGCAGGAAGATGTTAAATTCAAACCCAGCCTGGGTAATTTAGCAATTCAGCAAGACCCTCTCTCAAAATTTAAAAAGGGGGTAGGGCAGTGACAAGTGAAACTTTCAGAGCTTTCAATGGTCCAAACAGCCTGCTGTAGCACACATGCCATAGGTTTGCCACCTCTGGGCTAGGGATATAGCTCAGTGCAAAGGCCCTGGGTTCAACTCCCAGTACTGGGCAAAGGTGGGAAGGGGATAGGCTACAGACCAGGAGAAAATATTTGCGAATCACATTTTTTTTTTTTTTGAGGCAGGATTTTGCTATGTAGTTCGGGCTGGTCTTGAACTATGTAGCCCAGGCTGGCCTCAAACTCAAGGCAATCCTCCTGCCTCAGCCTCCCAAGTGCTGGAATTACAGGCATGCGCCACCATGCTCAGCTGCAAACACATATCTTGCATAAAACTTTTATTCTGAATAAATAAAGGACCCTCAAAATTTAACTACAGTAAAAAAACTAGAATTTTTTGTTTGTTTGTTTTTGTTTTTTGTGGTGCCAGGGATCAAACTCAGGCCCTTGTGCTTACAAGGCAAGCACTCTAATCACTGAGCTAAATCCCCAGCCCTAGAATTTTTTAAATGGGCAAAAGACTTGAACAGATACTTCGGCACCAAAGAAGACATACACATGTCAGATAAGCAGAAGAAAAGATGTTAATCCTTGCAAAGATCACGCTCCACTGCCAAAGAACCTGACTCTCAGTGGTACCAGGTGCCACACAAGTCTCCCAGGCCCCTATCATTCTTGCCTCAAGTGCTCATCCCCCCCACACCAAACTGACCAATCACCTGAGAGAGTAGGACCATCATACCAATCAGCAGCCAGGTTTTGGCATCCTACCCATTATACACAACTTCCAATCAACCAATAGAAGTAGAAAGGCTGGGAGGCAGGGCCTGCCTGGTCTCCGTGGTAACCCCTGATCTTGGATGTAGCCCTGATGGTACCCGATTCAGGTGCTGGGTGGGGGTGGGAATGGGGGACACACACCAGGGAGTAGGAGGGAGAGGGAGCAGGGGGGATGATAGGGGCAGGTAGGGTATCATAAGGAGGCAGAGAGGATAGATAGGTGGATAAAGACATATTTAGAGAGGGCACAAGTTTAGGCGATCAGGGAGCTGTTCTAAGTGGATGGGGGATGAGTTCAAAGGGTCAGAAAGCTGTTTTGGAATAAAGAAGAGTTGGTAGAGGGAGACGGGCGGGGACTTTATCAGGGGACAGAAAAGAGACTATGGACAAACAGGGAATTCGAGTTTATAGGTGGTCTTAGAAAGTAGCAAACGAGGGGTTGGTAGGGGAAGTTTACAGGGGATTAGGGCAGGGCCGTGACAGAGTTGTAGGGAAAGTGGGGATATTATAAAAGGGCCAGTGAGAGAACTGTTATAGACACTGGACATTTTACAGGGTGAGAGTTTTAGAAGGGAACGATGAAGCTATACTGAAGGTTTTACAGATGAAAATGATAATAGTAATGTGAGGATCTTGTTTCTGGGGTGTTTTATAGGGGCAAAGAGAAGGCTCCTTTGGGGATAATGACATTGTTATAAGAACAAAATGTTACAAAGTATCCGTTGAGGTTTAGGGATTAAGAGTCTTCAGAGTCAGAGAATTTGGAGGGAACACTAGCAGGAGCCAAGTGAGAAACTGTGGAGATCTTCAAAGCAATTGTGAGAACAAAGAGGAAATTTTAGGTTGCAGAGAAAAGGTTATGGGGGAAAGAGGGGATTGTTGGGCACAAAGGGAGAGAGAGGTAGTAAAAGGCATAGAAGTTTAGAGGTCTCACAGAAGGAGTTAAAGAGAGGCAATGAGAATTTTAAAGAGAGTCAATGAAGATTTTACAGCAGCCAAGGAGAAATGTGTTAGGGTAAAAAGGGAGGGAGTAGGAAGGAGCCAAAGCCTCCCTCACACCTAACCCCTTGTCCCCACCAGGCGTCTGAACCTATGTCTGATGCTCCTGATGGCCCAGTCAAGAGCTACTTCATCCTGTCCATCCTAGCCATGGTTTTTGCCTTCCCTTAGGGCTTCCAGCCACAATCTTGTCTTACCAGGTGGGAATCTGCATCCTGCTGCCAGTCTCCATGCCCCCTGTCTGTCCTGGCGCTGATCCCAACTCAGCTTCTTCCTTGTTTCCCCTCCTGTGCTAGGAGCCTGCTGAGGGTAGGGGTGAGGGGTTCCTCTGGGTTCAGAGCCCCACGCCAGGTCCTTACAGTCTCAGAGCTCTCCCTATCTAATAGCCCTTTTAAACTCATCTTTTCTCATTTCCTTTCTCCCCTGAAACTCAGACAATGCGCTACAATCAATCAAATGACTATGAACAGGCAGCTACGACCTCCAAAATAGCTTTGTGTTTGGCCATGACCGGCCTGATTTTGGGCATCATGGGTTATCCCTTATTGCTTCTTATACTAGTTTTATTGAGGTAACATTCCCGGGTCATGAACAACTACTAAATATAAACAACGGCACAATTTAACCCCAGCTGTAAGCATCTATTTGGGCTTAGCGGGACACCTGCTCCTCAGGGTCTGGTGTACCAAGCTATTTGAAATCAGGAGGGAAGAAAAGGAAAAAGAAAAACTAAAATAGTCTTCCTACTCTTGCACGCCACTCAGTACCACACTTCTGACACCAGACATGATGTGCAGAGAGTACACACACACACCAATTTTGACACCAGATTCTCCAGCAAACACCAACTACATGTCCTAAAATTTAATTCAATCCTGCCAGTATCTACTTAAAATGCACAGTTGTCCGGATCCTGGCATTGTAAGGGGACAAACATGAAGCTAAGGCTTGACAAAGAGCGGCTCCACGCCCAGGGTGTGCGGTCCATCAGGATGCCACGAAGAACCCTGGCGTGGGAGTTGGGTGGGCGGAAGCTCCCTTTGGGAGTGGCTTTTGTGCCCTGTAGTGCACAATTGCTGGGCAGTGAGGCCGTTATTTCCAGAAAGATGTGGTGATGACAGGCCCGTAGAGAGGCAGGGTGTCATGGGTGTGTGGTTGGGAACGATGAAGTAAGGTGTGGTGGTGCACACCTGTGATCCCAGCACTCCACTGAAGAAGGAGGATCACAAGTTCAAACCCAGCCTGGGGAACTCAGTGACTTAGTGAGACTCTGTCTCAAAAAAAATACAAGGGTTGGGGATGCAGCTCAGTGTGAAAAAGAACAGATTGCTGGGCTGGGGCTCTGGTTACCCGGGAGGCTGGGAGAGTGTGTAACGGCCATTTTCCCCTGAGTATGAGGAGGGCATTATCTTGGGAGGTGAAAGCCTTGCAGGCATAGGGAGAGAACTCACATCCTAGGCCACCCAAGAATGACAAGTTTATATAGGGAGCAGGGGCTGCACATGTAGCTCAGTGGTAGAGCACTTGTGTGGCATGTGTGAGGCCCTGGGTTCCATCCCTAGCACCACCAAAAAAAAAAAAAAAAGTCTGCTATGACTATACTGTCTGACCCTCAAGTGTATTAATATGCAGCCACATCACACATGAAATATAATGTAAACAACCAGTATGTTAAAAAGTTTCTCAAGAAACTGATTTTATGCCTGTGTCAAAGCTTACTAATATGCTGGTAATTAACCAAAAAATAATAATAGTATGCAAGTTCAGAGAGTATATGACTAGTATCATTCAAAAGAAGAATAGGGGCTGGGCATGGTGGCACACACCTGTAATTCCAGCACTCTGGAGGCTGAGGCAGGAGAATCACAATGAGTTCAAAGCCTGCCTGGCCTACTTACTGAGTTCAAAACCAGCCTAAACTACATAGTGAAACCCTGTCTCAAAATAAAACAAAAAAGAATAGATTACATAAAACATAAAGAGTTGGGTTTTTTAAAATAAAGTACTTAAATAAAGTACTTGAGTAATGAAGAAGTGCTAGATTACATGGTAAAAGTATGTTTAGTAAGAAATTACCAATTTGTCATCCAAAATGGCTGAATCACTTGACATTCCCAGCAGTAATGTTAATCTAGATGTGTCGTGCTATGCCTTTTGTTTGGTTGGTTGGCTGGCTGGTGGTTTTGTTTTTTGAGACAGGGTCTCGCTACATAGTCTAGGCTGGTTTAGAACTCACTATGTAGTCCAGGCTGGCCTCAAACTTCAAGATCTTCCTGCCTCAGTCTCCCAAATGTTCTGCTGTTGTTGTTTGTGGTACTGGTTATCAAATCCAGGGCCTTTACACTGAACTACATCCCCAGCCTCTTTTGAGACAGGTTACTTGGTTACTTTGTTGCCCAGGCTGGACTGGCACTTGTGATCCTCCTGCTTTGACTAGAATGCTGGGATTACAGGTGTGCACCACCATTCCTGGCCTATTGTTGTTTCAATCAGAAATTCCACAATGACATATGATACTGAGCATCTTTTCAAATATTTTCCATTTGCACATCTTCGTTAGTGTCTTAGTTAATTTTCTCTCATTGCTGAGACAAAATACCTGACACCCAGAGTTAAGGGAAGAAAAGTTTACTTAGCTCACAGTTTGTAGAGGTTTCAGTCCACAATCGGCTGGATCCAAGGTAGGGTGGCCTGGCACACAGGCAGAAGGCAGCCAGGTAAGCAAGGAGGTAAGCAAAAAGGACGTAGACGAGCCTCTTTCTGTCCCTTATATCTTATTCAGGCTACCCAATCTTGGGTGGTGGCACTCCCACCCTTAATCCTAGTATCACAACCTTGATCCCAGCAGAATTATGCCAAACCAATCAGTGGACTAATTTAATAATCACACACTCTAGATCCAGCCACCTCTGAAAACACCCCAGCTATGACCACATGAGGCTTTGGGGGGACATCTAGACACAAACCATAACAATTAGTGAGATGTTTGATCATGCCTTTTGCCCACGTTTAATTGGGTTGTTTGTTTCCTTACCGTTGATTTTAAGAGTTCTTTATATATTTTAGATACAAATTCTTTATAAGGTTGGTGTTTTGCAAATATTTTCTTCTGGTCTGCAACTTGTCTTTTCACTCTCTTAACAGGCAATTTATTTTAAAGTTCTCAAACATATTCAAAGCCTCCTGAAAACCTCGTAGACCCCATGGTGGCTCGCTGATTTTTTTTTTAAGTAGCAAAACACTCCACACAGGGCAGAAGGGTGGAGATATTTGGGAGAAATGTCAGCTGTTGAGAAACCAGACCTTGAGGAGTCACAGTCAAGACTCCTTAGGAGTCTTTCCTCCTAAAAGCCCACTAGTTTTCCTGGCAACCAACATTACTCTCTTCAACTTCTCATTCCTTGAGAAGTGTCTCAAGGTACCCTCTCAGCTTCTCCCTCAAACCTGCTATCTCAGCGGTGCGCGTGGTGCCTTGGCCCTGGGTCAGAGGCCTGAGCCGCCCCTTGGATGTCTCTCGGGCTCCTTACACCCACAGGGTCTCACACTGCCCTCAGCTTTTGCTCCAAAGCTGCTCTTTCTCCCAGGCCCCCATTTCAAGATCTGCCCTATCCAGATCCAAGCCCCCAGGCCAAAGCCCCAAACCTCAACTTGGATGCCCACCACCACAGTCCAACCCCACAGCCAAACCACCCGTCTCCACCTCTTATCCCCATCTTAGTCCAACGCTGCCCCCTGCCATCTTGCTCCAGCCTTTTCCCCAAATACCCACCTTTAGTTTCACACCGTCACCTGCCTCTCTATTTATTAAAAAAAAAAAAAAAAAAAAAATCAGGCAAGCTCTATGCCAGACAGAGTGGTGAGTGAAAGGTCCTTAAATGTTACCATTGCTCAGGACTCTATCTGAGCTGAGTTCTCTGCTCACACTCACTGCTCACACTCACTCCCATACACACCCAGATCGCTATTTTAGCTTAGTGGGCTCTCCAGAACTCTCAAGCTCTCTGGGCCATCCCATAGACTTCTTATGCTCTTTGTGTCCCAAACTAAATAACCCAGGCCTGCTGCTTATTTCCTACCTAGTCATGCCACTACCTCCCCGCTGAGCATGAGCCTCATATTATGGAAACCGAGGCCATCCTGTCACCAGAGTGTCCCAAGCATCATGCAGAACAGAGTCCACTCCACTGACATTTATGAAATGGAAAGCAAGAATGAACACCTGGAAAACTGCATTAGGGAGATACTAGAATCACACTCTCTGCCTCTACTTCCCACTCAGATAAGAGACTACCAAAGAAGAGTAAGCTGCCGGTCATCTGTAATCCCAACATTCTAGGAGGCTGAGGCAGGAGGCTTGTTAAATTCGAGGCCAGCTTGGGCAACTTAGCCACTTCGTGAGTCCCAGTCTCAAAAAATACATATAATAATAAAATAAAATAGGGTTGGGGCTTAGTAGTACAGTGCTTGCCTGGCATGCATAAGGTCATGTGCTCAATTCCCAGTATCACAAAAAATAAAATATAAAAATCAAGTAAATATTTTTAAAATAAAATTTAAAAATAAAAAGGGCTAGGGATACAAGCAGTGTGAAGCCCTCGGTTCAACTTCCAGTACCACAAAAAAAGAAAGGAAGGAAGGAGAAATGGAAAGAAAAGCGTTAAGTTTGGCATCTTCTCTCCTGGTTCTCCTCCACTTAGGGTACAAATCCCTTTGGCCCAGAAAACAAAGAGAAGTGTTAAGGACATTTTGCCTCTTCGGGGACACTAGTGGTGGGCCGGGGCCAACATCTCTCCGCGCCCTTTTCATCTTCATTCAGTCAGCGCGACCCACGCGGGAAGGACGAGAGTTGCAAGACCCAGCAACCGCGAGAAGACAGAGCCAAGCCGGCGCCCGCGATCTGCCTGGCAACCGATGATGTCACCGCTGGCGCGCTGGTGACGTCATAGGCGGGCGCCACGCTTGAAGAGAGGGCGGGCGGCGGAGGTCGCCGCTCCTCTGTCATGGAACTAGTGGAGGAAGCGCGGGAATTGGGTCGCTGGGCGGCCGAAGAGATGAGGGTGCCTTCGGCAGCCCGGGCCCCGGAGTCGACGCTGCGCAGGTGAGGCCGCTGCGGGAGGAAGGGGTCCCCATCCGATGACAGGCGGCGGGCGTGAGAGCCCACCCCCCAGGACGCGACCCTCCCAAGTTACTGCGGACTGCCCACCCCAGGAGTTCAGAGAGGAGATGCTGGATTTGAGTGAGGAGCCCCCGGTGATGACCCTCACGCCCCCCACCCGCACCCTGGGAGGCCGCCCAGAGCGCCCTGGCACCTTCGAGGATCGCCCATCAGCTAACGCAGGCCCCTCCCCGTGTGGAAGGAAGCTGGGTCTCCAGAGTAAGGCCGGCCCAGCAGCACCTCACCGCCACCCCCAACCCTACAGTGAGGACGCTCAGGAGTTAGCAATAGCTGAATCTGTAGGAGTGGTGGCCCATGGCTGGTCACAAGAGACTTTCCTGTACATCCTCACCCGCACCTGGGGAAATGCCTGGAGCTAACCCACTCCCAGAAGAAAGGGAGCACGACCCGATGGAATGAGTATACGCCCATGCTTAGCCAGAAGCCCACCCTCTCAGTTACTAGGGAGGTAACATCTTACCCCCCAAAGCATGGGGCTTCCTTCCTCCAGGAGTGAGTACAGACTCCCTGCCATCGTCACCCTGAAATTGAGGTGATCCGGGCATCCACCCATGTGATGCCCCAGGCACACCCTTATGCACTGTCCCCACAGGCTGTGTCTGGGCCAGGGGGCTGACATCTGGGCCTACATCTTACAGCATGTGCACAGTCACAGGTGAGCCAAGCTGGGTAAAGGGAGGAGGAGGAAAACAGTCATGGGCAGGTTCCACAGTAACTCCTTCCTCCATCTCTCCACTGTAGGAATGTCAAGAAGATTCGGGGAAATCTACTCTGGTAACTGCTTCTCAGAGCCATCCCTTCTTATCTTCCCCCTCCCAACTAGCCTTGGCCTCACCCACAGCCTCACATTTTCTACCCTCTCCCTGGAAGCCCCAGTCATCTCCTAATTGTGGTCTCATTTCTTCAGGTATGGCCACCAGGACAGTCCAGAGGTGAGATTTCTGTGCTATAAGATTCTCTTTCATCCAAAAAAGAACTTGTAGTTCCCCTGCTCTAGACCCAGCCTGATACTGAGTATGCTGAAAATACCGGCTTGTCAAACAGCCCTGATCCCTGTACCCTCCCAGAGTTTACAGTCTAGGACAAGCCAGGCAAGAAGGGAGGAAAGACATTTGGTATCCAAGTTGGTGAGGGGAGATGCAGAGGCCAGGGTAGGACCCAGAAGCCCAGATGACATGTAGGTGGAGGCTTCCAGGAATCCTCAGTACTCCAGATGTGAAGCTCAGAGAAGAGATCAATATCAGGACAGAAATGTGGGTGTCACCAGGAGAGACAGAAAACAGGTTGGGAAGCCAAATGTGGTGGTGTACACCTCAATCCTAGCACTCTGGGAGGCTGAAGCAAGAGGACCACAAGTTTGAACCCAGCCTGAGACCCAGTGTCAAAAAAAAGAAAAAACTGGGAATGAAAAATCAGTAGGAAGACTCTAGGTTCAACTCCCCAATCCCTGATACTGGGAAAAGAGAGAGAAAGAAGAGTTTGGAAGGTTGGAAGAGGCAATCTCAGGAGGAAGGGGGATGCCAGATAATACTTTAGCCTGCTTAGGAAAAACCCTCTGCCACCCCTTCACCCCATGGATGAGAAACTTGGTGCCCCCCCCCAAAAGATAGGCCAGGCTAAGCCCCAGTCAGACCAAGCATCTGATCTTATACCTAACCCCCCCAGGTCCGTCGGAAGTTGGAGCTGGAAGCCACTGTGGCCCGCCTAAGGGCAGAGATCCAAGAGTTAGACCAGAGCCTGGAGCTGATGGAGCGAGAGAATGAAACTCAGGGTAACCCATGGGGCCAGGCAGATGGGCAGTGGAATACAGGGTCAGGGAGGCGCTGACAACCACCCCTGTTCTTCCCACAGATGCGGCCACAGAGCAGGCACTGCAGAGCATGCGAGACACCCAGCATCGAGCTCTCCTCCTCCGGGCCCAGGCCGGGGCTGTGCGAAGACAGCAGCGTGGGCTCCGAGATCCCATGCAGTGGCTGCAGAATCAGCTTAAGCACCTGCAGGACATAGAGAGGTGGGCTGTATGTCTAGAGCACCAGCTCTGGAACAAACAACAGTGGACACGGGACAACTCCGTAGTCTCCTGGAGCTTGCGCTCTGATGCAGAAAAGGCAGTACATAAACTAAGAAACAGACCTAGAGTTTTAGGTGGGGAGAAATTCAAGGCCGTATGACAAAGGGAGAGAGAGGCTCAGGGCAGGCAGTAACATGTAAGGAAGCAGCATTTGAGTTGGGGGAGGAATTTCCTTGGAAAGGGCAAGAGCAGAGACCCCAGCTGTGGCCTCAGGGAAGCGCAGCTAGGAAGCCAGTTCAGCCAGCTTTCTTCGGCAAGAAGGACCTGGTGAGGAGGGGAGGTCGGGCGGGTGGGTGGAGTGCCAGCGAGGCATTGGAGTTTGACTCCCACGGGACGTTCAGGCCCTGGCTTGGCCACACACAGTTGTGTAGTCTTGGGCAAAGTCTAACTTCTTGGTACCTCAATCTGTGGAATCTGTGGGAAACAGACCTAATGTTCACATCGGCCTTTTACATTAGGTATGACAATTAGGTGAGTTGTATAAAGTGCTCAGAAGAGTGCCTGGCCACTGTTGCTATTCTGAACGTGATGGGAAAACATCACTGCTGTGAAGGATGTGAACAGCAACATGATCTTCCTGAGGTGTTAACAAGGTTGTTGACCCCTGGGTAGAGAACAGACTGCAGGGTCGGGCCCGAGCGTCAAGGCCAGCTAAGGAGGCTGAGGCAGCAGTCCTGCTGTGAGATTAGAGAGGCCCACTCTCAAAGGTGGCCCCCAGGCCCAGGCACACGGGCAGGTGTTTGGCCAGGGATACCAGCCCCAACTGCACTCCTCCCTCCAGGAAGGCCAAAGCAGATGTGACCTTCGGCCCCCTGACGTCAGCAGCCCTAGCCCTGGACACTGTGGTCCTGGTAAGAGTCCTGGGCCATGAGAAGGGGTAAGCAGTTCAGAGTCAGATAGACACCTGCATGCCCTTTATGTCCCATCCTCTTCTCCCTAGCGCGATGTCCGAACAGCCTGCACCCTCCGGGCCCAGTTTCTGCAGAACCTCCTGATGCCCCAGGCCAGGGGAAGCAGTGCCCCGTGAGTGTCCCCAGGCTCTAGGGACTCTTCAGAGAACCTAGGCTTTGGAGGCAGGACGTCAGTCTTTTATTAATCCCTTAGATGTTGAGCTTCTGGGCCGAGTCAGTTTTAAGCGCAGTCCTGACAGGGCTCCCAAGCTGTAAAAAGGAGAAGACAGACCTATAAAAGACAGTGACAACCAGGTGGTCAGGTCTGTGGGGGATGGGGAAGCCTAAAAGGCTGCTAAGGCAGGGAAGGGAGGGTCTTCTTCTCTGGTGAGTAGACTAAGCCAGGGTAACAGGTTGAAAGGGTGTCCCAGTAAAGCACATGGAAAGGTCCTGAGGCCACCAAATTGGTATAGTTAGGGAACTCAAGTCTAGTAGGCATAGATGAACTCAGTTTCCTCATCTGTAAAATGGGGACAGTGAGAGCTTCTACCTTGTAGAGTGATGGTGATAACTAGAGAGGTAACTGATGTGTCTTATAACATTCCTGTCCCCTTGTCCAACCCCACAGAAGCCTTCATGATGACCACTTTGGAACTTCTTACCAGCAGTGGCTTAGCTCAGTAGAGGTGAGAAGATGGGGCTCTTGGAAAGGCCACACTCTCCAGCCCCATGATCAAACCTCAGGGTGCCAGCTTCTGACCCTCCATCCTACCTCATTCCTCTGAAGCCTCAGCTTACCACCCAGCTCCCCTGGTGCCCTGACTTCACCCTACCTGATCCCCTAGACACTGCTGACAAACCACCCCCCAGGCCACGTCCTGGCTGCCCTGGAGTACCTGGCTGCAGAGCGGGAGGCAGAGATCCGGTCCCTGTGCAGTGGGGATGGGCTCGGAGACATGGAGAAACCCAGGTGTGGAGTGGAACATTCCTAGTCAAGGCACGGAGGTGGGTGGGTGAGCTGCGACAGGGGCAGAATCAGGTACAGTGACCTGCTGGTGGGGCAGAACTGAATCTCAGTGCCCAATACGGTGGGTGGGCTGACACTGGTTGCCCCCAAGTACCACAGCCAGGATCAAGGGCTTCTCCCTCAGCAGCTGTGCCCTCACACAGGCCCCAGGCCCTGGTCCAGGCCAACTCCAACCAAGCCCTACCATCTGTGGTGCATCTCATCCAGGTAACCTCCGAGTACCCTCCCAATACTCCTCAACCCCCTCACCCCCAGGGACCATGCTCACATAGACTTTGTACCTACCCCCAGGAGGGCTGGCAGGCTGTGGGTGCACTGGTCACCCAGAGGGGCACCCTTCTGAAGGAGCATCAGGTCCTGGCTGGTCGCCTCCAGGGCCTGGTGGAAGAGGTGGAGAGACACGGCCTTGGACCCAACGAGAGGTGAGGGGCTTTCTCGGCAGAGGCCCTAGGTCTTCTCTCTCCCAGATGCCTCAGGACACTGGACATTTTCTGTTCTTGTGATTCCCCTCAGCCTCCCTCTGCTCGAGGTTAATTTCTGTGTTTACGGTTCCTTGTGCATCCCTGAAGAGTGCATCTCCCTCCCGAAAGAGGGTCTCAGTCTCCTTCTCCTCCTTTGCTCTTTGCTGCTTTTCCTATAGGAAGGCACTAATGCTGGGCCTTCGAGGCTGTGGGCTCCGGGCAGAGCTTAAAGCCCTAAGTGCCCAGAGCCGGGAGCTGGAGGACGCATCTGGGCATCGGCAGCTGCTACTGCGGGAGCTACAGGCCAAGCAGCAGCGCATTCTGCAATGGCGGCAGCGGGTGGTGAGAGGCAGGGTCAGGCAGAGGGCAAGAGCCGTGGGTTGGGGCCTTGTGATTAAGGACTGGGTAGGGAGGGGGCCCAGAGCGAGAACCCCTGGAGGAAGCAGGACCCGTGCAGAGGGATGGCCACAGCCTGGGAGGTAAAAAGGACGTGCAACTAGTCTCCGTGGGCTCTGGTTCCCCAGGGGGAGACCCAGGAACAGATTCGCCTCTTCATCAAGGGAAACTCAGCCAGCAAGACACGCCTGGGCCGGAGCCCTGGGGAGGTGAGATGGGTATTGGGATGACAAGGTCTGGGGTGGGGGGTGAGGGAGCTAGGTCTGCTAGGGATGGAGCTGGGTCTCTCCCTCCCAACAGGTGCTGGCTCTGGTCCAGCAAAAGGTGATCCCCGCTTCTGAGGCTGTGGCACCACAGGGCCGGGAGCTGCTGCGCTGCCTGGAGGAGGAAGCCCGACACCTGCCTCACATTCTGCTGAGCACCCTGCTACGGCATAGCCCTGAAGGGTAATCCCTGAGGGCCAGCCTCCCTCTCCCCTGCCTTGGGTCTGTCATTCCCTGAACCTCCTCCAAAGTAGTCCCAGGCTGCCAGACCTCACCCTCAAGTCACCAGTCCCAGTCCAGCATCATAGCCCCCAGGCCCACCTCCAAGTTCCATGACCTCCCGAACTGGTGGAAGTCAAGCCCTGCTCTCCATGCTACATGAAACCTGTTCTTCTTCCCCCAGGTTGCACCTGCTGCCCACGATCCTACCATCCATCCACCAGCTGCACCCCGCGTCCCCCAGGGGCTTCAGCCTCATAGCACTGAGCCACACACTGGGGCTGCCTGCAGGGAAGGTAAGTGCATGTCCCCTAGGACCTGTCTGCCCATCGTCATCCCCACCCCTGCCCTCAGTGACTGTCCTTCCCCCTCCCTCCAGGGACCAGAGCTGCTCCTCTCGAAGGCTGCTTCTCTTCGCCAGGACCTTCTGTTCCTCCAGGACCAGCAGAGTCTCCGGTGCAGGGATCTGCTTCACATGAAGACCAGTCTGCCACCGGGACCATCCGCGCAGGGTAGGCCTGCCGTGTTTCCCATACCCTGCAGCCCTGCCTATTCCCAGCACCTACAGTACCAGTGTGTACTATGTGCTTAGAACATATTCGGTTGTTAAATCTATACAGCAAGCCCATCAGTGAGTACTGCTTTTCTCCCTGCCTTACAGAGAAGGGAGCTGAGATGCAGAGGACTTAGTAGGTGCCCCACATGGCAGAGCTGGGATTTGAACCCAGGTAGCCTGACCTGGGTCTGTGCTCCTAAGCACTGGGCAACACTGACCATCCATTTGCCAAGTACTCAACACCATCTGATAGTGTGCTTGAGTGGCTGGAAGCTGGGCTGTGGAGTTCAATTAGCTGGATTATCTTCTCAGTGCTTTCTCCTCCTAGCTATGTGATCTGCCCGTACCTCAGTTTCCTCCTGAGGGGAGTAAACATAGTAACAATTAGAGACTTGCTGGGAAGATTCAGCCAGGCATGCAGCAAGCACTTTTTGTCTCTGCTGTGATTACAATAATTGTCTGCATACACACCATCTCTCTGAGTCCTTGCTATGGTGGAAAGGATTGTTAGGACTCAAGAGTTTACAGATGAGAAAATTAATTCTGAGAAGTCCAGGTGCTGGCCCAGACAGCTTGATGGGGTATGAGGGGAGAGCTGTCCAGCTCCAAGGGATTCCCTGTGGTAGAAGCAAAGAGAAAGGAACCACAGGATAAACAGATGGAAGGTGAATTGATAAGAAATGGATTGGGAGAGCCAGCCGTGATGACACACACCTGTAATCCCAGTGTTCTGGGAGGGTGAGACAGAAGGATCACAAGTTTGAGCCCAGCCTAAACAATTTAGTAATTTAATGAGACCCTATCTCAAAAAAAAAAAAAAAAAGGCTGAGGATGTAGCTCCCTGTGCAGGGCCCGGGTTCAGTACCAGAAAAAAAAATTGGGGGTCCCATCAGCCAAGGAGAAAGAAACCACTTTCAGGCTTATGAGTTTGGGGCTCCCTGCCTTCTACCTCTCCAAAAGAAAATCTGCAGAAACCATGAGAACAGCCCAAGATATGGCATAACCTGTCCCCACCTCATGGGCATTTTGAACTTTAACATATCTGTGAGAGAACTCTTAGTTCCCTTTACTCCAAAGAGCTGCTTGTTCCCCTTCTTTCTGGTTTCCTCCCCTCGGTAACTATCCCACCTTCCTCATCCAGTTGCCACAGCCAGAAACCTGGGAGTCACCCTTCATTCTTCCCAGCACCCTAACTGCACCCCCTTCACCCTGTCGGGAATGCTGTGGGTCCCATCTTCCAAATTCTCCAGTCTGCCCCTCCCCACTAGCCTATAGCTAAGCCCGCCTGACAGCAGAGATGGCTAAAGAAGGACGAGTGTCAGGATTGAGGTCACAGGGCAAGGGTGGGATAAAGTCAGGATTCAGGCACAAGAGGTCTGACCATGCTGCTGATCTGCACTTGGTCTGAGAAAGCCCTGGGGAGCCCGATGCTGGGAAGGGCTCTCCAAAGAAAAGATGGTATCTCACATGGGCTCTAGGGTGGGGACAGATTTTTCCCCGGAGTAATGAGCAGGGTCACACAATGCAAACTGATACCAGGCTAAGGAGCTTGGACTCTGCATTGGGGCACTAGGGAGCCTTGGAAGGTTCTAAGCAGTGGGGCAAAAGGATCAGGTTTAGGCATCAGGAAGATGATTTCTAGCTGCTAAGTGATGGGTGACCAGAGGGGGAAGACAGGCCTGGGGCCTGGGGGGAGGCTAACAGGAAGAGTAGGGAACAGAGAAAGAAACTTGGGAACCTGAGTGGGTGGCCATGGAGACTGATGGGCCATCACGGGGAAGGAGGAAGGCATCCAGGATGAGGCCTCTTGCGGTGGAGTTGCCCTTGAGTTGAGGATTCAGGAGAGGGGACAGGACTGGGTGACTAGAGGTTTGGTGACCCCGCCGGCTGCGACTCCAGGAAGCCAGACAACTCACCGTTGTCTCCTGGACTTCCAACCTCCAGAGCTGCTGCAGGTCCAGACATCCCAGGAAAAGGAGCAAAAGGAGAGCCTGGGGCAGGCTCTAAAGAGGCTGGAGAACGTGCTGAAACAGGCGCTGGAACGAATCCCAGAGCTCCAGGGGGTCGTGGGGGACTGGTAAGAGGGAAATGGGGTGAGGAGGACTGAGCCGAGTAGAAAGTCAGGGCTCAGGCCTTGCAGACGGCGGGCGGCCAGCAGGGGTCTGGAGGGCTGGGGCTGCCCTCTGACACCATGCCCTTTTGCAGGTGGGAGCAGCCAGGCCAAGCCGCCCTCTCCGAGGAACTCTGCCAGGGCCTGTCCTTGTCCCAGTGGCGGCTGCGCTGGGTCCAGGCCCAGGGGGCCCTGCAGCAGCTGTGCAGATGAGGAAGAGGCTCAGTCTAGAGCTAAGAATGTCATGCGTGTTCACCTCAACACTTCTGCTCCCCCAATAAAGCATTCAAAAGAAAGCAAGGCCAGGATTGGCAGCCTGCAGTTGTCCCCCCCACCTCCCCGGGCCATCCGCTGCTCCTCTCTGTTCCTACCCTGCCCTTTCACCCCACCAAAGCCAAGAGAATGCAGGAGTCAGGAGCACACCTCATGCACCCCTTAAAGTTCCTGCATCACTTTCACCCTCAGCAAAGGTAACTGAACACCTTTGGGTGCTGGAGACACAGCACTGAACAAAATGGCCCAAAGTCCCTGCCTTTAGGAAGTGATGTGGGAGACAGGGCAGGAGGGATGGACACTTGGTGAGATAAGTAAGATAGATAGTTATGTTGGAAGAAAACTGCTGTGGAGAAAATAAAGCCAGGTGTAGGAGGCGTGATTTTTAAATAATGTTCTGGAAAGATGATGAGTGGGAGGCACATGGGTATCAGGGAAGCAGCACACACACGTGTGTTGAAATGTGCTGGTATGAGGGCCACTGAGGAGCCCAGGCTGGACTTGAACCAGCAGTGTTCCTGCCTCAGCTTCCCAGAGTGCTGGGATTATAGGCATGTGCCACACACCTACCTTCGTTGTATTCCTATGGCCTTGTGCATTTCACTGTGTGGATTATTCCATTATACAGTAAAATTTTACCCACTGGTTTGAGGTACCACCTTTTCCTACACCAAATTTCTGTGTTTAATTAGACTGTCTTGCCAGACATGGTGGCATGCGCCTGTAATCTCATCACGTGGGACACCGAGGCTGAAGGACTGATACTGAATTTTGAGGCCAGCCTGAACTACACAGTGAGACCCTGTCTCAAAAAAAAAAAATTAGACCGTCTTGGTTCTTTCCAGCCCCATTATATATGTAACTCTCCATGTGCCATTATTATTGCAACAGCGCTTTCATTGTAAAGGTTTTGAAATACATGGTGATATCAGAAACTGGGTTGCACTTAGGCCTTTTTTTTTTTTTTTCAAGGTTTCCTGGTCTCTCGCCAATTTTTTTCTCCCAAATGAAACAAACTACTTAACCTGCCTGGTTCCATAAGAAAAACAACAACAGGTGGCAGCTTTGTTGGTTTCATAGAACACTTACAAATTAGGGAGATTTGACAGTCAAATCTTTTACGGGTGGGACACACCTGCAATCTATGTTCTTGAGCCTTGCTCTCTACCTGCCTCCTTACAGCTCCTCCCTCCCAGCTTTCCTTCCATCCCTGGTACTGTGCCTGTCTCTACACATTTGCTTTCCTGTGCGCAGTCCTTAGTGTCCTCCCACAGGCAGGTCTGGCCCCTCCTCCAAACTCAGCCCACCTTCCCATCAAACTTGCCCTGCTCAATTTCTGTCCACGACAAATTGAACATACAATGAGTTCTTTATCTTTTCTCTCAAGTAGAATGTGAGCCCTATGAAGGCAAGCTCCTTCTAAACTAGGAGGGAAAACTTGCCTAGATAATGATTTGGAGTCCAGATGTAATAAGAGGAAATACTGACACAATTTTCTACATAAAAGTGAACTTCTGCATGGGAAGAAAATCACAAGTTGGACAAAGATATTTGCGGTTTATACCATAAATGTGTGTGAGTGTGTATGTGTGTGTTTCTGTGTATCTGTAATGTCAAACTGGGAAAGAAAAATTCCAAGACACAGAAGAAGGGGGAAAATACACAAATTGCAGAGAAGATATTCCAAGTCTATTGTAATAAAAGGAAGGCAAACTGCTTTGACACATTTCCCACCTGGTAATTTCAGAGAATGACAAACTCAAAAACCATTATTTTCCATCTGTTAGGTAATAGATACAGATAGTAACCATCAGATCAAGGGCTGCTAAAAAGCTTTTAGGGGAAAAGATTACACAGCTAATCAATCTTGGCATCACCAAAAGAGGAAGGAGCATAATATCTTGTGCTCCTGATGGGATACTTGAGCTACAATATGACAGCACCGCCACCATTCCTGTACCCCAGAGTTCCTTGTCTGAGCACATCCCTAGATTTAAAAACCAACCAGAAGTTGAAAATATTTGAAAAACAAATTGCATCCTTGCTGAACATGCACAGACTTTTCTTGCCATTATCCCCTCAACAACACAGAACAACTATGTTACATTATATTGGGTATTATAAATAATCTACGTGCAGCGAGACAGGGGCTTGCTATATAGTCCAGGCTGGTCTCAGACTTGCAACAATCCTCCTGCCTCAGTCTCCCTAGTCCTGGGATTATGGGTGTATGCCACTATGCCCAGGTGTTAACAATGTTAAAGAAAAAAAATGTAAAGTTTCCAATTCTCTCCTTAATTCCATCTCTAGGTGTTCAATGAAAGAAATTAATTTTTCTTTTTTTCTTTTTTTTTGAAACAAGGTCTGGCTATGTAATTCAGGCTGGTCTTGAACTCACTATGTAGCCCAGGATGGCCTCGAACTCAGGCGATTCTCCTGCCTCAGCCTCCCAAGTGCTGGGATTACAGGCATGTGTCACCAAGCCCAGTCCTAAAGAAATTAATTTGTGTTAACAACAGCATGCTTAATGGATTTTTTTTTTAAAAAAATAGCTCTTATCTGTTAGATATACTGACGCATTTATGAGTGAATTGATAGATGTCTGGAATATTTTTTTTTGGAATTTGTTTTTAACACTAAGAAAAATAAGTGAATTATAAGAGATGAAACCGGAAGTGTATAATATCGGTAATGTTTTAAGTATGTGGTGGCACGGTTCGTTATACTATTCCCTCTAATGTTCTGTATGTTTGAAAATAGTCATAGTAAAAAAACTTTGAGAACCATCAAAAAAAAAAAAAAATGTCAAGTGTTTGCCGAGAAAGGGCGAACAGCCGGGCATGGTGGTGCACGCCTGTAATCCCAGCACTCAGGAGGCTAAAGTAAGAGGATCGCCCTGAGTTCGAGGCCGGCCTGGGCTATACTGCAAGACCATGTCTGGAAAAAAACAACAAAAAATAAAGCGCAGAGAACTAACCCACACACGTGCCCCCTGCCCTGAAATGAGCTGTTGCTTCTATGCCCCCTTCTCCAGGAACCGGGTCAGAGCTTCCTGCGAACTGCCCCTATGCGGTCCCCTCCGGTAGTCTGTCCACCCCCGGACAGGAGCTCCCAGTCCACGCTAGCCCTCCAGCCTAGACCAGCCGCGGCGTTGACGCGGACTTTCTGGGGTTTACAATCTCCGGGATCGGGACTCTCCGTGGCATGGGAGGGGCCTCCGAACTTTTCTGCGTTTTCAAAGGTCCAGAGTCCACTTTAGGGATGGGGCCAACCGACTTTGCTTCGCTCTGATTAGCCCAAACTCCCCCATGAGGGCGTGGCCGCCTCTCTTCGCGGCGCCCTGATAGACCCAGGGTTTCCCTTCATCTGTCTTTCCGGCACTCTGGTAGGCTCGCAGTCCTGCTTGGGGGTGTGGCCGTGTCTCATTGGCCCCTGCTCGCGGGCGTATGACGTCATTCTCAGGCGTCAGTCGCTTTCGCTGATACGTCATCAGTGGGTGCCCACCCTGACAAAGCCAGCGAGTGGACAGCAGGACCTGCGGCGGCGGCGGCGGCGGCTGAACTGAGACGGTAGTAGCGGCGACAGCGACGACAGCAGCAATGGCCGGGGCGGGGCCAGCCCCGGGACTCCCGGGTGCAGGAGGGCCCGTGGTCCCAGGGCCTGGTGCCGGTATCCCGGGCAAGAGCGGCGAGGAACGCTTGAAGGAAATGGAGGCGGAGATGGCCCTGTAAGGCCCACGAGAGGGAGTGATAAAAGCCAGCCCAAGAGCAGAGCTACTGAATGCTGGAGCCTCCAGACCTCTATAGGCCCAAGATATGGCTCTGTGATGAGGAAGTGGGACCTTCGGGCTGGTGTTGGGGCTGGGGGTTATGGGGACGTTGGCAGGGACGAAGGACCTGACGCTTGCTGTCTGTCCGCATTCCCCCAGGTTTGAGCAGGAAGTCCTGGGCGCTCCAGTGCCCGGGATCCCAACTGCTGTGCCTGCGGTGCCCACGGTCCCCACGGTAGACGCGATGCAGGTCCCAGCAGCTCCTGTGATCCGCCCAATCATCGCGACCAACACATACCAACAGGTAAGGTTTAGCTAAGGCATGTAAGTTAGGAAGAAGGAGGCCTCGAACACAGTGTTTGTATCCAAAAAGCTGACATTTTGGCCTGTCGACTGATTAGCATGACAAATATTTCATATGCTGGACTCTGAGGATGTATTAATGACTAAGACAATTTTTCTTTTGGTAGTTTATGTTCTAGAGCATGTTGTCCACTAGAACTTGATGGGAATGTTCTATATTTAAAATTTATAGTTACTTCCTCATTCTCAAATTTCAAGTGCTCAATATATAGACTAGTGGAAAGAAAGGGTAGAAGGGAGACAGGACTATTTAAATGAAACTGGTTCATTCTGTTCTGTTAACAAATAGTAATTGGATGCTTTCTATGCACTAGGCACTGTTCTACATATTGGGCATACGGCAGAAAACAAAACAGAAAAACGAGCACTACCTTTTTGGAGTTTATATTTTACTAGGAAGAGACAGGTCTAGGTGTAGTAAGAATAGCAGAGATTTATCATCACAGGCAAGGAAGGTGTTTTTCACAGAACTGACATTTAAGCAAAAATACAAAGGAGGTGATGGGAGGAGCCGTGGAGGTATCTGAGCTAAGAGTGATCCCAGCAAAGGATTGCCAGTACAAAGGCCCTGAGGCAAGCCTATAACTTCATGCTCAAGGAACGGAAGGGAGAGAGATGGTTAGAATGAGTAAAGAAGTGGGAGAGGATAAAGACAGGTGATGGAAGCCAAGTCTAGAAGGGCCCTAGGTGCCACCTTGGCTTTTACTCTGACATGGGGAACTATTGGAGAATTTTGAGCAGAAGGGTGATACGTTTCAGTTTGAAGTTGAAAGGGTTGCTTCAGCCGTCTGGACTGTAGAGGGCAAGGGTAGAATCAATAAGGCCGAGGAAGAGGCTACTGTAGTAATCTAGGCAAGGGTAGTGATGGCTTGGACAGGGTGGTGGTATTGGAGATGGCAAGGACAGATTGGACATTATTTCAGATAGTGCGGTGGGAAAGATGAAACAAGATGGTGAGAGAAGTTGCTTGGAAGAGAGGATAAGGACTGCTTTAGCTAATGTGATCTCACAAGCCTCCCTGTGCTGGGCATGGTGTCACATGCCTGTGATCCCAGCACTCAGGAGGCTGAGGCAGGAGAATTGCTTTGAATTTGAGGCTAGCGTGAACTACATAACAAAATTCACTCTCGTTAAAAAAGTAAAAAGCCTCCCTGAGAAGTGAGTTCTATTTTATTTCATTTTATTTATTTGGGATAGAAGTGTTGAGACAGGGTCTCGCTATGTAGCTTGGGTTGGCCTTGAACTCACTATGTAGCCCAGGCTGGCCTCGAACTCATGGCATTCCGCCTACCTTAGCCTCCCAAGTGCTGGGATTGTAGGTGTGCCCCACCGTGCCTGGCTCTGAGAAGTGAGTTTTAGCTGAGACCTCATAGGTAGCCAGTCCTACACAGAGCATAAAGAATGAAAGTCTTGGATGCCTGGTGTGAGCCAGCCAGGGCCAACTGGGAGCACTGAGTCCAGCCCCTCATCCCAACCTTTTCCCCAACAGGTCCAACAGACTTTGGAGGCCCGGGCAGCTGCAGCAGCCACAGTAGTTCCTCCCATGGTGGGTGGGCCTCCTTTTGTGGGCCCAGGTAAGTAAAGAGTGGCTGACAAGAGGGTCAGGAGATCAGGCAGGGTGGTAAAAAGGGATCCCCAGGACGCTCTTCCCACCGTCTTCATCTCTCCCTCCCCAACAGTTGGCTTTGGCCCTGGCGATCGGAGTCACTTGGACAGTCCAGAGGCTCGAGAAGCCATGTTCCTGCGGCGAGCAGGTAGGTCGGGGTCGGGAACATTGCTTTAGATGACTTCAGCTTTCTGCCTGAATCACTGCTTTAAATCACCTCCATTCATCTCCATTTTCACATTATCCTTCTAAAGCACAAACCTGATCATGTACTTGATGATTATTTCAAATCAATTTGATCTTAACCTGGTCATTGCAAACCAGTCCCCCTCCCATCAGTCCTAATCCGTAATGTTTTCTGTTTCTCCCTAGCACTTAACATTTTATAACAAGCTACAGCATTTACTTATTATGGTTATCTTGTTTTGATTCCTGTAAAATACTTTGTGAAGGGCAGAACTTTTGGGTCCTGCCACAAAGTTGGCATGACTTACTATTTAATAAAGGGCTGAACAGATCCCCAAACAAGCACTAAGCTCCTCATCTAGTAAAGACCCTGCGCGACCTGGTTCCTTCTGGAGAGACCCTCAGCCTCCCCAGAAGCGCCGAGCACTGCTGAGATATACCAGCAAGGCTTTGTTGAGATCCCTACTCCCTGTTGCTGCTTTCACTCGGCTGTAGTCTCCCGGACTTTCCTTTCCACAGGCCATTCTCTGCATTTTCCATCGTTTGGTCAGATAACCCCTACGCACACAATTTTTATGACATCACTTCCTTATGTATGTGAAAAGGATGTGTCTCTCATTTGGGGATGAAATTTTAATATAATCTCTGTTAAGTCAAACTCGTTAATTATGTTTTCTAAGCTCTCCAGTACTTACCTGATAACACTAAGTAGTAGTAACACATTGTTTGGGAGGGTTTTGATCAAAATGCAAATCCAGCCTACCGAAGTCATCCCGCCCAGCTTCTTGCCTTGCTGCCAGTGCCCTCCTCTGGAGGACTCGTGGCTCAGCCAGGAGAGCTGTGCTTAGACGCCTGCTGCCATTGCAGTACTTCTCAGAATGCTCTCCCACCTGCCACTTTTTCTATCACAATCGCACTAAACTGAAAAGGGGAAAAAGGGTTTTTTTGTTGTTCCCCCCACTTCGGTTTTTTGAAACAAGGTCTCACTGTGTAGTCAGGGTGGTCTTGAACTTATACTATCTTCCTGCCTCAACCTCCCAAATGCTCAGATTACAGGCATGTGCCACCATGTCTAGCCAAAGGTTAAAGGTTTTGCTTGCAAAAATTCTCCCTACCATTAACATTTCCATTCACTGTTTGCCTAACTCTACATTACCCTTTGGAGCTCAACTCCTGGGTTTCTTTTTCCAGGAGTCCTGTAGTCCTGCTGCCTGGTTCAGAGGGCTCCTCTGAGCTTCGACAGCTCCCAGGCCTTCTATCTCCTAGCCCAGGCCCCACTGCCTTGGTTTCCCCCCATTCTAGCGTTGATCAGTCTGGGCTGTCACTCCCTAGCGTTGTCTTCCCTTCCCTCTCAATGGGAGTGTTGTCTTCATGGACAATTTTTGCTGAGTGAACCAATGGAAAGATCCCACATCTCCTAGAAAGATCCCCAGACTTTTCCAGGATTTCTTGGATGCTGAGTAAACACACTACACACACACACACGCACACACATGCACACACACACACTCTCTTTCTCTCTCAATCTCTCATACACGCCTTGGCCCAAGTGTCCCTGTCCCCCATGACACATGCCCCCATCTCTCTCTCCCACAGCTGTGGCCCCTCAGGGGGCTGCTCTCCTGCGTCCAGCTTTCGTTCCTCACGTGCTACAGAGAGCAGGTGAGGGGGCCAGGGTCATCACTACCACACAGCTCCCTCCCCAAGCCCTCCAACTCTGCCACTAACACCCTGACAGATTCTGTTCTGTCTCCCGCAGCAGGTGGTCCCCGCCCTATGGCCTTGCGGCCCCCACACCAGGCCCTCGTGGGACCCCCTCTGCCTGGGCCCCCCGGACCACCCATGATGCTACCACCAATGGCTCGGGCCCCAGGTCCCCCGCTGAGCTCCATGGCTGCTCTGAGGCCACCTCTGGTGAGTTCGGACCAGGAACTGTGCTGAGGCCAGGAGCCCTTGCTGATTCTGCCTCTCTTCCGTCTTCTTTCTCTGACTTTGTCTCCATCTCTTTATTAGTGCATATTAATTATGGAGAATATTGGGGTTCATTTTAGCATTGTCATACATGCATGTAACTTACTGGATCACATTCATCCCCCTGTCTTGGTCTTTGTCTTCTGTGTGACTGAATATTTGTATTTTTTTCTCTTTCTGAAAAGAGTATAGAGAGAAGTATATACTGTGCTTTATATCTACCTGTGTCTCTATTTTTCCTTTGACTGTTCCTCTCCATTTCTCTGTTGTGTCTTTACATGTGTCTTCTCGTCCCTCTGCTTGTGTTTCTCTCTTTCTGCCTGACTAGAGACTTCCTTTCTTGCATGCTGCCTGGCTTTGCTGTATGGGTAGGGATGGATAAGATGTGGGCCTGCGGGCTGGGGATTTAGCTCAGTGGTTAAAGTGCTTGCCTTGCAAGCACAAGGACCCGAGTTCGATCCCCAGCACCAAAAAAGAAAAAAAAAAAAAAAAGATGTGGGCCTGGGATCTTGCGGATCTTGCCCCCACATGCCCTCTTTTCTTTTAATTTGTATTTTTATTAGTGCATGCTTGCAGTATGCAATGATTACATTCACCGTGGGGACTTGATACATGTATATAACACATTCATGCCCCCCACTTGCCCACAGGAAGAGCCGGCAGCACCCCGAGAGCTGGGCCTGGGCCTGGGGTTGGGTCTGAAAGAGAAGGAGGAGGCAGTGGTGGCAGCAGCAGCTGGGCTGGAGGAGGCCAGTGCTGCAGTGGCTGTGGGAGCAGGAGGCGCTGCGGCTGGCACTGCAGTCATTGGGCCCAGTCTGCCACTGGCCCTGGCCATGCCATTGCCTGAGCCCGAGCCCCTGCCCCTCCCACTGGAGGTAGTACGTGGCCTGCTGCCCCCGTTGCGCATTCCTGAGCTCCTGTCCCTGCGTCCACGACCCCGGCCCCCTCGGCCTGAGCCACCCCCTGGCCTCATGGCTCTCGAGGTAAGCGGAGAACATAGCAGTGGAAGGACAGGAGGGGCTGGGAGGACAGGCAGGAATCCATGAGCTTTCATACATGGCACTGCACATAGGCCTCTGTCCAGCCCGGGAGTACTCGGGGGAGAGGGAGGCAGACACATACCCCGCACCCGGAAGCATATCCAATCCTTTAACTAGAGGAAGGAGGGTAAGGGGCAAAACAGAGTGGAAGAAGACTGTAGCCCCAAGTCCTTTGTATCCCATCCCCCTCACTCTGCAGGTGCCAGAGCCCATGGGTGAAGACAAGAAGAAAGGGAAGCCAGAGAAATTGAAACGCTGCATTCGCACAGCAGCGGGAAGCAGCTGGGAGGATCCTAGCCTGTTGGAGTGGGATGCGGGTAAGTGGGCTGCAGTATGAGGTCAGGCCGTGCGGAGCCATGGACGGGCCCTATTGCTTCTGTGGGCTGTGGCCATGAAAGGGGAGCCAGGTAACTCCATGACTCCACTGTCGCTAGCCTACCCCAGGGAAGGTCAGATGAGAGACTGCAGCACTGAGGTCCCTCCTTGGCCGTAGACCAGGGCTTTATGGCCCCTGTTTTATACCTGAGGGGTCTGGCCTGCTCAAGGTCAAAGAGTATTCTTCCTTCAACTCTTTTTTTTGAGACAGGGTCTCACTGTGGAGTTCAGGCTGGCCTCAAACTCACAGTGATCCTCCTGCCTCAACCTCCGAAATGCTGGGGTTCCAGACGTGCACCAGCACACCCACTTCTTCCTCCAACTTTAATGAAAAAATTTTAAATCCAGAATGATGTATCGATTGGCCTGTCCACTACCTAGAACTCCACAGTTGACATTTTGCCCTGTTCACTTTATTTCTGTTACTGCTTTGGGGTTTTGTTGTCTTTGCAGTGCTGGGGATCAGACCCAGGCTTGCGAGGCAAGTGCTCTATCTGAGCTACATCCCCAGCCCCTTCTTGTTTTATGCTCAGTCACTTGAAGCTATTTATTTATTTATTTATTTATTTATTTATTTATTTTTTGGTCCTGGGGATCGAACTCAGGGCCTTGCGCTTGCAAGCAAGCACTGTAACCACTGAGCTAACTCCCTGGCCCCACTTGAAGCTAGTTGGAAGTGAAGTTACTGCATCTAAATACCTTAGTGTTTTCCTAAGAAAGACTCCTTCATAGCACGGTGCTATTATCACATCCAAGAAAATCAACAGTAATTCTGTGACATACTCAATTTATGTCACATTTCTCCGGTCGTCCTAAAACTCTTTTATGGCTTATTTTTTTCCCCAAGCCAGGGTATATGTCGTTTTATGTCTTTATATCTTATCTTTTGCTTTCTACTCTTACTTTGTTCTATTTAAATTGGGCTGAGTGTGCTGGGGATTTAGCTCAGTGGTTAGAGTGCTTGCCTCACAGGCACGAGACCCCGACTTCGATCCCCAGCACCAAAAAATAAAAATGAAAAATAAAAAAATAAAAATAAATTGGGCCGAGGGTGCTGGGGTGTGACTCCGCAGCGGGGCAGTTGCCCAGCACACTCGAGGCCCCAGGCCATCCGTGGGCTAAAGAAGAGCAGTTAGGGCGTAGTGTTCATGTGACCCAAGAGAAATGAGTGCTCACTCCTGTAAGGTGGAGTGGACGGGGTAGGGGGTGGCGCGTGGATTTCCGCCAGCACCTGCCCAGGTTGGCTGTAAAGCGGGTGGCAGAGCAGGCTCTGGGGGACACCTGCTTGCTGAGCCCACCTGCAAGGTCTGCACAGGTGATCAACCTAAGGAGCAAGGGCGGTTCGTGGAAGGAGGGTGGGAAGAGCATGTGCCATTGAGTCCCTTGCCAGGGAAGGAAGTCAGCCTACTCACTGCTGGGCTTTAGGAGGGGCCTTCACAGCCACATGAATGAGAATACTTTCTCTTCTGCCTACTTATTTTGTGTATAATTTTTTTTTTTTTTTAAGTATCCAGGCCAAACTCCGTGTAGTGGTGCATGTCTATAATCCCAGTACTTGGGAGGCTGAGGCAGGAGGGATCAACAGAGTTACAGGCCAGAAAAAAAGTATCCAGGCCAGTTGTCTTGTAGACAGTCCCACCCTCTGAATTTGTCAGGTGGCTTGCTTCTAGGGTGGCCTGATTGTTTTCAGTGTGTCCTTAATCACAACAAAAGCTATACGATAACTACAGTAGTAGCTGAGGGAAAAATATGAACCTGCTTTCTGCCCAGTCCTTGACTTTCGTTTCCTCTCTGGGACCATGTGCCTGTGCCAGACCAGGGCCCCAGGGACTTGGAACCATAACTCTGGGACCTTGGGCCAGACCCTTAGCCTTTGTGCCTTACTGCTTATCCCCACAAAGGGAATGCTAGTGTGTGCCCCTGGGGATGGTGAGTCACTGGGGTCACGCATGGGAAGTAGAGGGACAGGCCTAACCCAAGAATGTGCCCGAGGTGGCAGCGGAGGTCAGCCTTGGAGAAGGGTCACTCGGTGTGTTCCCATCGCAAGGTGAACTTAGGATGGGCTTTGCAGAGAGAGCAGAAGCAGGTGCAGCCTGTGTGCTGAGGTGCCATGCCGGGAGGCCTGGGGGGTGGGGACATCCGGGGCACATCCATGGGGAGGTGTCTGGGAGACTAAGGGATGCCAGGCTCTCAGAGGAAAGGCCAGAGCTTCATTGGCCTTGGGGTGAGGCAGAGCTGTTCAGTTAGAAGTTAAGAGACTAAAGCCAGATGCCTGCACTTTGGTCCCAGCTCTGCCACCTCCTGTTTGTGGAAGTTGGGCATTGACTTGACCTCTGTGCCTCAGGGTGAAAGGGCTGTTGGGACTACCAGATATGTGAAAAGAAAATAAGCCAGGTGCTTAGCAGGGTGCCCAGCGCAGGTGAGGTGCTACACAGGTACTGGCTGGTAATTACTGAGGGTCCCAGGCAGAGACTGCAGGGACAGGAGGGGCAGGGCTGGGGGAGCCTTCTGGAGAAGGTGGGATCACTCAGAGAGTAAGACAGGGCAGTCACTGGGCCACATCTACATGCTCTGACCTCTTCTCTCCCAACCGCAGATGACTTCCGCATCTTCTGTGGAGATCTGGGCAACGAGGTGAATGATGACATCTTGGCACGTGCCTTCAGCCGCTTCCCATCCTTCCTGAAGGCGAAGGTGATCCGCGACAAGCGCACAGGCAAGACGAAGGGCTATGGCTTTGTCAGCTTCAAGGACCCCAGTGACTATGTGCGCGCCATGCGTGAGATGAACGGTGGGTGCAGCCTCCCCTAGGGACGGTGGGCATGGCAGACATCTGGCCTATGCCTGACCTTGAACCCTCCATTCCCACAGGGAAATACGTGGGCTCACGCCCCATCAAGCTCCGGAAGAGCATGTGGAAGGACAGGAACCTGGACGTGGTCCGCAAGAAGCAGAAGGAAAAGAAGAAGCTGGGCCTGAGATAGGGTCTGTGGCTGGGCACCCGCTCGCCCCTGGCCAGGCGCTGGCTTCTCCCTGCAGCGGTCTTCGGAAAACCCCCCAGCTGTCCACCCACCCACCCCCAAAAAACAGTTTCAATAAATATACTTTCATTTCCATCCCTGGCGGGGCTTGGTGGCACTGCAGGGGCAGGGCCTAGCGTCTCCACCTGAGAATGCGGGCACCTTGGGAGCTTCCCCAAGCATCCGGGCAGACATTCTTGAGCCCCTGTGCTGGGCTGCCACTTCTCTTCAGTTCGTGCTGAGTGCAGCCAATTCTAGAGGAAGAGGGTAAGGGGGGTTGCTGAGATAAAAGTCAAGGTTTCTGTCCTGGCTCCAGCCTGTGTTCTCAGCACTGAGTGAGGTAGGGGTCTGCTGGGCCCTACTGCTCCTGAGCTCACAGCCTGGTGGGCTTTTACCCATTCAGCACACTCATCCAGTTTGGGGTAGTAAGGGGGACAGTGGTAATGGACTCCTGGAGTCCTGCTCTGCAGGGACCGGGGCCCACGGTGCTGACATGCGGGCCGGGAAGGGCTTCTAACGGAAGCATCCACTCTGAGACCCCTTCCCCACTGGATCTCTCGGGCTGTTTGCAGTTTCTCCACTCTGCCAAACTCCAGCCAGCATCGCTTGTGTGTCTGAGTGCTCCTGTTTCTTGTCCAAGTGTGTGTAGGTCCTTACCTCTGCCTGCCGAGAGGGTGTCCGCAAAGGACCTGAAACAGGCTAAGAGCTTCTTAGGCTTTGCCCTGAATGTAGCAGGGAGCCATGAGAAGCTGGGACAAAGGTCAGGCAGCAAGCAGGGGCCTGGCGTCACAGATCTGCACTGTAAAAAGAGCTCTGATCACCACTAGGTGCTGGAAGTCTGGAAGAAGGCTGGGCCAGGTCTTGGCCGGAGAAGGGAGATTGCTAGGTGGGAGTGTGGGGAGGGGCAAGGTCTTCCAGGAACAAATCCATCAGAACACTGCATTAGGGGGCAATGGGAAGGGGGATGGGGGTGGGGTAAGGGATGATACCGAGGCCACAGCAAGAAAGATCACCCAGGAGAGGTGTCAGATTTCTTCTGTTCCTGTCTCCCCCCCCCCTTACTGCCTCTCTGACGTCACATTTTCCAGTCTGGTCAGAGGGGTGAGGGCCTCCCTGGCAGGAAGTGCCCTTCAGCCCCCTGGCCTAGACCACCCTACCCAGGACCTTCAAGTCCCCCTGCCCCCATCACTAGCTCTTCCTACTCCTGGCCCCCTTCTCACTACAGCCACAGGAGCATGGGTCCAGAGGCGATTCCAGAAAGGAGGGTTAAAGTATGTACAGGAGTAGTCCCGAGGCTGGGGGAGACATGCTCAGTGATGGAGAGCAGCCGACAGACACACAGGGACGCTCGGGGAATTCCAGGGCAGTGGGAAGGGGGTGAGACCCCAGAGACACGGAAGAGACAGGAACACTCAGAGAAGGGAGGGACTGGGTGATGAGTTTTCACTGGCATCACCTGGCACAACAAGAACCCAAACTATGAACACCAACCAGAGGAGAGGTAGACATGGACAGACATATAGAAACAGGAGAAAGGCCAGCTTGAGGGGCAGGAGCCCTGGGGGCAGGGCAGACCCAGGCTCAGGTTCCGGTGGGAGGGTGGGTGGCAGAGGGACCAGTAGCCTCTGGCTCAGTGGCTTTCAACACTAGGTCCGAGCCCAGCCCAAGTGGATTCGGTTCCTCTTCTGTAAAAGGGACAGGAGGGCGGCACCCCCCACCCTCCAGAGCGGTGTAAATATGGAAACGGTCTGTTAGTGAGACATATAATTTTTGATGATAAGTATGTACTCATACAGGAAGATGGGCACAAGCACAGTATCTGAAGCCAGGCTACCTGGATGAAGGGTTGCCAGACTCTGCAAACAAAAGTGGGGGACAACTAGTTACTGAATTTCAGGAAAATCGTTTTTAGTATTTAGTATACGTCTGGAATAGTGCGTGTGTGCACGAATGTTTACATGTATGTTTTTGCTTTTTACTGAATCATTTGAAGCATGTCACCAAATTATAACACTTCATAAATCTGGGTTCATTTCCTAATCATGACTTCACAGAATACCATTATCACATCTAAGATAGTAATTCCATGTGATATCTCACTTTTAGGGGGTTTAGTTTTTGTTTCTTTTTTGAGACAGGGTCTCATTTTAGTGCAGGCTGGCCTTGAACTCACTTGAAAATCGAGGCAGACATCTTTGCATTTCATTTTCCAAAGCCCCATGTATTTCTAAGCTATAATAGTTTGGGACATGGGGAAATTTTGAGTATAAACTGAATATATCACATGGATTGAGCATGGTGGTGCACACCTGTAATTCCAGCATTCAGGAGGCTGAGGCAAGAGGATTGCAGAGAGGTCTGCGTGGGCTACGTAGTGAGTTCAAGGCCAGTCTGAACTACACAGCAAGATCCTGTCTCAAAAAACCAAAAAATAAATAAATAATAAATTAATAAAAACAGGGGAAAGACTAGTATCTATCTCATAAAAGGATTAAATGAAGACTCACTGCTCAGGGCTCACTGACAGGCAACAACTCCTCCGATGTTAGCTGTGATTACTACTATTGTTATGGTCCATGTTGCAGATATTAACATTTTTACTATGATCAGCACACCACCAGGGCAGCTCCAGAACACCTCCACAACTCGGCCTCGGGGGGTGAGGGCATGCAGCGCCCGCTTCGAACTCCTGCAGTCACCCTGTCGATTGTGACGTCGGCAGACGCTGGGGACAGGGGGGAATCTGGCCGGAAATCCCTCTTCCTGTTGCAGATAAGCCTGGCGCAGCCCAACTGACCCCAGACCCTCCTCCCTCCACCTCCCATGTCGCTGGATCAAATCCCCAAGACGGAGAACCTGTGCACCCTGCCCCGCCCCCGTCACTTCGTAAACACCCCCGGCCCCAGTCCCCCGCCTTGCCCAGCCCGCGGTTCCCCTAAGTCACTCCCGCACCAGGACAGCGCCAGAGGCCGCATCCCTGGTGGGGGGGCGCGGCTCGGCCACGCCCGCGTCCCTGCAACTTGACCCAAGCTGCGACCCCCTGCTCTGACGTCTCGGAAAATCCCCCCCTGCCTAGGTCCCCCCCGGGGGGCTGCACAATATGAAATGGGGCTGAGACCCTCGGCCGGGGACAGAGGAACCCGCCAGAGGTGAGCCTTGAAGTGGCGACAGGATGGATGCCTGGGCGCCTGGTTTAGGAAGGGGCTGGGGGCCTGAAAGAGGAAGAGAAATGAATTCCTTCATTCCTGGTCTGAGAGAAAAAGGGACTGGGGGCCGAGATGCCAGATTCCCGGGGAAAGAGGGAGCCTGGACACCTGAGTCTGGGGGAGGCAAGGGCTAGTGCCCAGGCTCCAGGGTCCCTACGGGTCACCAGCTCATCCATTGCCCTTCCTACCTTTGCCTACCAGGTCATTCCGAACGAGCACCCATGGACTTGTGGAGCTGCGATGAAACCCCACCACAGGAAGTGCCTCTGGGGAGCAAGCTGTCAGGGCTAGGTAGGTGCTGGGACTGAGACAAGGTGTGCGGAGGATGCCCTAGTGGGGGCCTCTGCAGACCCCTGACCGGCCTTAACGTCCTTTTTGCCCGCAGAAGGGACCGAATGTGGCTTCTATTTCCCTGAACTGGCACTCCAAGGGGACACACCGACAGGCGAAACGTGCTGGAAAGGTGGCTACCTGGCTGGGACCCCTGGGTGCTGGGGGGGGTGGGGTGGGAATGGAGGCAGGACTCCTGAGTCTAAGAGAGAAAGGAGGCTTGAATGGACTCCCCGGGTGATTAGGGGGCGCCTGAAGTTGCAGCAGGTCCTCATGAATAATTCCCGGCTCCTGACAAACACCACAGTGGGCAGGCGATTGAGATTGGTAAATCCTGGCTCCCACCCTTCCTAAACTCAGTGGCGATCCTATCCTTCGCAGGGTTCCCGGAGCTGGACTGGAGCCCCGCATTACCACACCCAGAATATGCGTGGGGAGCAGGTGAGTGTGTGCACTCAGGCGGTGGCAGGAGAGGACCTAAGGTCCTGACTCCCAGTGCTCAAGCAGACAGCCGGGGCTAGCAGAGGGGACACACCTGCGTTCTCAAGGTGGCATAGCCTAGATCTGGGGTCCTGGTCCCCAGGTGGCAGGACTGAAAGCGTAGACCCCTAAAACTGCGGTAGGGTCCGAGGATCAGAATATTTGGGCTACCCTAACCTGGGTTCGATTCCCCCTCACAGAGTTCACCCCTCAGGCCCCTGCGTGGCCCGGAGACAGGACAGACTTGGCGTGCACCGCCTCGGCCACTTGCAGCCTCGCCTCCCAGCCCCTGGAGCCCGCCCTTCTCGGCCCGGGACACGCCCCCTTCGCTGGCTGTGAGGGGGCGGGGGAACGGAACTCCGCCACTTTGTGGTCGCACAGCCAGCCCGCTAGGAGCTCCGCGAGCTGGGACTATTCTGTCGTCCCCAACGGCGCCACCTACTGGGACAATGGCCTCTGCATGGAACCGCGCGCGGACTATACCATTTCGTGGGGCGAGCCTGCGGGTTCGGACTGTGCCACCTCGTGGAGTCTGGGGCCGCATACAGATTGCAGCCTCTCTTCGAACGGATATCAGAGTTCAGCTCTCACCACCCGCTCCGAACCGAGCCAGCAGTCGGACCGTGCCACCTCGACTCGTCAACCCAAAACGAACCACCGAGGTGAGAGGTCCTGGAAGACTCCGAGGGCACGAAGCCAGAGTGGTGAGGCTGAGCCTCGGCATCTAAGGGGACCGAGCCCGTGAAAGTGACAGGAGGGACGAGACTTAGGTGCCTAAACGCTCGAGAGGGGAGGGGAGCGAGGACTAAGACCTTGGTGGACCCAGGCTCCTGGATTAGGTGAGAGGAAAGAGGTGAAGGCTCGGACGCCTGGGTCTCCGAAGTGGGAGGCCAAACTCCTATATCTCCGACATAGGGGTCCTGCACACCTGGATCTCTGAAGGCTGACTTTTTAATTTTTTTGTGTTGTTGGGGATTGAACCCAGGACCTTCGCACTGAGCTATATTTGCAGCCCTTTTTTACTTTTAACTTTTCAGACAAGGTCTCGCTAGTCACTAAAGTGCCCAAACTCACGATCCTCCTGCCTCAGTCTCCCAAAGTGCAGGCGTGGTCTACTAATCCCGGCTAAGGGTGATTCTTGGGACCCCAAACTTGTGGCTTCTCCAAGGAGAGGGAGTTCTGGATTCCTGGGTCCAAAATTGGCAGGACCTGGACCTTGAGACTTCAAGATGAGGGAGCCCCTACTCCTAGGTCGTCAGAGCGGCGGCGCTTGGCTCTGGGAAACCTGGGTGTTCACCTGTTTCCACCTCGCAGGTCCCATTCAGCTGTGGCAGTTTCTCCTGGAGCTACTCCACGATGGGGCGCGTAGCAGCTGCATCCGCTGGACAGGCAACAGCCGCGAGTTCCAGCTGTGTGACCCCAAAGAGGTGGGGCCGCTCGCCTGACCTCCGATACCCAGCCCAGCCCTGCGCTTTGCCTGGTCCTTGGCCTCGCCCCCAGCCTCGCTCAAGCTTTGTCCTCACCCGAACCTGGTCCTAAAGACCCTGGGACCTGCCGTACCCAGCGCGATCCGGTCCCGCCCATCGCGACCCCGCCCCGCCATTGGGGCACAGCCTTGCCCTCTGCGGCCCGGCCCCGCCCATTGTGACTCGTGCCCCGCCCCTCGCGAGTTGGTCCCGCCCATCGAGACACAGCCCCGCCCCTCGCGGCCCGGCCCTCCCCTGCCGTCGCTCGGGCCACGCCCATCGCGCTTGGCCCCGCCCCTCGCGGCCGCGCCCCGCCCCTCTCGCCGTCTCTCACCCAGCCTGGCCTCCGCCCTAGGTGGCGCGGCTGTGGGGCGAGCGCAAGAGGAAGCCGGGCATGAACTACGAGAAGCTGAGCCGAGGCCTGCGCTACTACTACCGCCGCGACATCGTGCAAAAGAGCGGCGGGCGCAAGTACACGTACCGCTTCGGGGGCCGCGTGCCTGGTTTGGCCTGCTCGGACTGTTCGGGGGTCAGGCAGGGAGCAGAAACTCAATAAAATATCCTGACAAACTTTGTCCCTCATATTTGTCTGCGTCCTTCCCGCTGACCCTGGCTAGACCCGCTGGCGAGCCTACGTGTATACCCACATTCCGGAGTTTGGCCTCTCTCCACCGCCGAGACTCGGGGATCTAGACCTGTATCTCTTTCCTCTCAAATAACCCAGGAGCCTGGATCTTCGTCCCCCTGGTCCCTAGATTACCAGCATTTCGGTTCTACCCCTCCCAGAGGACGCAGGAGTGTGGGCCATCCCCCTACGCCCCCGTCTGGCCCTGCCAGTTTCCAGGGTCCCGCCCCGTAGGTCCCTTAGCTCTGTCTGCCTCACTGCCCCCTTCCTCCCTTCACAGTCTTCACATTCCTCTCTACTCGGTGATTAGTTTGGGGGTAAGGCGCCCACTTTCTACTGTGACTGTACAGGACCCAGCCCTTTAGGGAGCCTGCTATGTGCCCACCCAGTGTCCATAAGGCCTGCTGTGTGTCTGCCCTGTGTAGGAACTTTGAAAGGAATCAGATCTGCTAAGGTTTCAATATAATCCAACCCACTGCACCAAATTTATGCAGGACTTTAATCCCCAAAGTCTTCTGTTAGTGCATTAAATGATGGAAACTTTACTGTGTTTCCAGATGGCCCATTTGAGAAGTGATTAAAGGGGGTCATTAGCATGGAGACTCCATGATTGAATCCTGTGGATTACAAGGAGGGAGACAGCTGGATAGGGTGCGCCCTGTCTCTTGTCATGTGATCCCCTGGGCCACCACAAGATTGCCAGTTAGAAGACCATACACTATGAGGTGACACAGTCAGTGGGAGGTTGTGGCCTGCACTTGAGCTGTGCTATTTGGACCTTGTACTTTCAGAACCATGGGCCAAAGTAAACCTCTTTTCACTATAAAGCAGCCTGCCTCTGATATTTCATTATAGTAACAAAAAACTTGACTAATACAAGAACCAATCATGAAAGTTTGTCAGAGAAGAGTCAGACTTCAAAAAAGACATACCTGAGTGCCCTCCCAGTGCAAGGGGTCAACAGGGATTAGACCTAGTGCCGGCCCCTCACCATTGTAGGTATGTTTCCCTGCTCCAAGTCGGAGGACACAGAACTCAGACTTGGACCCTAAAGAGAGCCCGCTGGGGAGCTTCCTGGGAGCCTGTCTCATTCTGGAATCACTGACACCCACAGAGAACCCACTGGGTGGTGGTCCTGTGGGTGATGCTGGGGTCCATCTGTGACGAGCCAGGCCTAGACCTGCTCTAGGGAATTCGCAGAGCAGTGGGAGGCAGACTCCAGACACACTCCTGGCCAGGGGCAGCTGGAGTGGTCTGGGCTAGGATGAGGAAGCTCTAGGGGACAAAGGGAGCCCACGGGAGGGAGCCCACCTGACCTCCCTCTCCCAGGAGGGAGAGAACCAGGGGAGGCTTCTGAGACAAAAACAGGTTCTGTGCAAACCGATGGGGCTCCAGAGGTGCAGAAGCCACTGCCACCACTGCTGCCCACTGTTCAGAGGTGGGGAGGCAGCTCTGCTGGCATCTCGGGGGCTGCCTGCTGGCTCCCTTCCTATGGTCCTGTGCCAGGGCCCTCAGCCACGTGAGATCGGACCTCAGGAGGCAGGGGTGCCCGGCCAGTGGCTCTCACCTGAGGGAACAGGGGGAGCACTGGGGAGGGGCAGCGACTGAGCAGAAGCAAACAGGAGGTGCCAAGGTGGTAGGTAGCACAGGGCACTTCACAGAGTGGAAAGACAACGCCAAAGAGTTTCAGTGTGTGGCTTCCACCCCAAATCACGCTGGGAGTTGGCACCAAGTGCTTACCCAAAACCAAACCCAGCCAAGCCCCTCTGGGTGTCCCAATGGGGCCCGTCTGACCTGGCAGCCCACACCAGGCTCTCGGAGATAGTGATTTATTTGGGCATCCCAACATCCCACTGAGACATGCAGATTAACAATTATCATTACCTCATTGTTCAGGAGTCTCTTTACAAGAGGGTGGATCTGTGACACGCCCCTCCCCCAGAGGAGAGCCTTGTGGCATCTGGGAAACTCCACAGTGTGGGGGATCACTGTGTGGAAGAAGGACTAAGATCACGATTGGCACCTCTGGGCTCTTGGCGTGACCTGCGGGGGTCAGACGAGCCCAGACAAGAACGGCGATGTGTTCCCGTTCTGGGTGTTACGGGTTCTGGTGGCTCCAGTCTACACAGAGAAACCTGGAGAAACTCCGCCAGCATCCCAGGGCTGTCACCAACCCCAACTGCTCGCTAGCGCCAGGAGAAGCTTTCTTAACAAATCCACATCCTTTGGACATCGTGTGAACATGGAGATCCCTGTCCACATCCAAACTCCACAACGAGCACTCGCCAATGTCATCTTACGGCCACTGGAGGGAGCTGTTGCTCATCGGGGACTTAAACTCAACTGCAACCTCCAGTCCTGTCCTCGGCCGTCACCAGACCCGGTGTGGCTCTTGGCAGGCAGTGTGGCCCCAACGACGTAGGTGGCCCTGCTCCCCTGGGACCCACTGGATTCCTGGAAGCACAGAGCCAATTCCCATGTGCCCATCTTCACCTCGTCCCGTCCACTGTAGTCCAGCTCAGAGTTTGCAATCCCCTCGGGAATCCTCTTCCCGTCCACACAGTAACCCAGGCTCCAGCTCCAGGCTCCAGGCAGAGCTGCCGCATCCCAGCAAGCCCCGCACAGCTCCCTGCTCTGCTGGTGTTTCCTCGGGCGTGGATGCAGAGTTAGGCACTATGTGCTTATTGTAATAGGTACAGAAAAAACAACCCGCCTATGGGAACAGTGGTTTCATGGATATCATCACTGAATTTAAAAAGCAAGCACATTTAAAATAGATCTAGCAAACTGAATCAGTGATGACACGGGAGACCTGTGACACTGAACCAAAGACGGTGCTGAAAAATGCTCTTCACTATGCTAATGTTCCAGCTGAAAATGAGAAATATGATGATCTGTGGGTTTAAGGATTAAGCATGCAGGAAGTCAATCTCTCCTTTTTTGGGGGGGGTTCTGGGTATCGAACTCGGGGCCTTGTGCTTATGAGGCAAGCACTCTAACCACTGAGGTAATTCTCCGGCCTCAGGAAGTCAGTTCTCGATAGCAGTGGTTCACACAGAGATGCATGTCAGCAAGATGACTCTGAAATAGGATCACAAGAAAAAATACAAGACACTCAGTTCCATTTGAACTTCAGATTAATTACTGCATGAGATACATTTATACTGAAAATCATTCATTTGTGATTTGGAATTCAGAGTTACCTGGAAGCCCTGTATTTTTATATGACTAGTGCGGCTGCCCAGCTCTGAAAGTTCAAATTATTCTCAGTCCCCCACCCCATCCTACCCCTGGCAAATCCCCCTTCGATATCTTGCAAATGTGGCCCTTGTCAAAGGCCCCACCCTGGTGGCCCTTCCCTGCTGGAGGAAGCCCAGACTTCCTCACAAGCCCAAGTCCACCCCTGTGCTTGTCACGTCCCGGCTCCCTGGACTCTGCCTCCCCCTCCACACACAGCTCTCATTATGCAGCTTCTACTTTGCTCCTGATGACCTCATGGGCTGGAAGAAATCTGATTTGGGTCTTTAAATGCCGGCATCATCACCTGTTCAGTGAAACCTCCCAGCACCCCAGCTCTCTGCTCAGAAAGGGTTGTTTAGACCCTAAGTATGATCTTAGAGGCGGGAGTGTAGCTCAGTGATAGTCACTTGCTTGGCAGGTGCAAGGCCCTGGGTTCAATCCCCAGCATTGCTAAAAAATAAAAATGAAATTAAAAATATATGTATATAAACATATATATAAAAGCTTAAGTTTCACTCAGGTCTCTTTTGGAAACTTAAAACATTTCTAGATTTTTGCTTATTTTTTGATTAAGTTATACCATAGGTAGCATAAATATACTAAGGGTAGTGATTTTAAATGCCCAGCTCACTGGTTTTTACATTTGTGTGTAGCAAGTCCCCATTCAAGATGTAAAACGCACCAGCACCTCTGAAGGGTCCTGTAGGCCCGTTTCCAGCAATGCCCAGGTAACCGTTGTCACTCTGTTGATGTCATCTCATTTGCTTTGCCCACTCTTGCACATCACAGTGGGGTCCTCTGTGCTGGTCTCTTCTCAGCCTCGTGCCTTGAAAATTCATCTGGATCATTGTGGGTGTCACCAGTTTATTTCTGTTTACTGCTGAGTAACTGTGTGTGCGCGTGTGTGTTTGAGACAGGGTCTCACTATGGAGTCAGAGGGCTGGGGTTTAGCTCAGGGGTTAGAGTGCTTCCCTAGCAAGCACAAGGCCCTGAATTTGATCCCTGGCACCAACAAACAAACAAACAAACAAAAAAACCTGGAAAAAAAAACCCCAAACTCCCTCCCTCTTAGCATGAGATAGTAATGAAATCACTATGGAGTCAGGCTGGTCTTGAACTCACTATGTAGCTCAAACTGGTCTCCAACTTGCAACGATCCTCCTGCTTCAGCCTCCCAAGGGCTGGGATTACAGGCGTGCACCACCACACCTGGCAAGCAGCATGATATTGTGTATGAATATTTACACAATGCTTTGGTCTGTTCTCTGACATTTCTCACTCTGCACTATAATGGATGTGGTGGATTTATTGTGGTCAACGAGAGCAGGAACGCCCAGCTGGACTGAGTTGTTGTGGTTCTGGGTGTAGAAGATCCACCTGAGGATTGTTGCCAACACAACATAAAGGAGAACGGGAGCAGAAGATAGCGGCCAGCTGTTCCCCAGGAGCAGCTCTGTTGAGGCTGGTTCTCCTGAAGGGAACTCGGCTGTTCTCATCACAGAAGGAGCTCGGGGCCTTGCTGTCGTCCGGGATGGCTGCTGTTTGCTTCGGGGGAGCTCTGGTCTTCATCTCTGCTGTGAGTGTCATATCCTGGCTGCAGTATAGATTTCTTCAGCCTTTTAGTGCAGGCACGGACTTACGTGAGACGGGGCTGTGGGCTCCCAGTTATTTTTCAAACCCAGTTAACAAATACTTGTAATTTCTAGTCCTAGAGTTGGTCAGATATTTCAGAATTTGACCTTTGATTTTTCATCATGCTAGTTTTTGAAAAATCATGTCCCTTAAATAACCCACACACCAAATTGTTATGAATGATTTAATGGGATCAAGAACATTCTGGAAAAGAATAGGACTAACAATGAAGGAATAATTATCTTACAAAGTAGCTTTCAAGTGGTGACACCAATTTTAAATGAAAGACCTGCACAACTAAAGCAAATGAGAAATACATTCACTGCACTTTTTCCAAGCTTCATATTTTTCTCTGCCTTCTAGCATTTCTTTGAAAGCTGGGTTAATTAACCAAACCAATATTTAAATGTGGCTATTGTAGGAAAATAGAAAGTAGATGTTGGAATTATATGCTATTTATATATCTGGGCCACATTATCAGATGTTTGCTAATGCAGCCTTCAAAGAGATGATAAAAACCAGTCTGAACATTTTACCAGGAGATGTCTTTGTAAGATGGCACTGCACAGGAGTTGCTAACAGACAGTGGAAGAGGAGGGTGGATGTATTTTCTTCTGAAAGAACTAATTTTAT
>PVJO010016902.1:0-40597 GCA_004026905.1 Hystrix cristata
AATTTAATTTTTTTTTGGATAAATATAATTTAAAAAATGGAAACTAGTCACCAGGTTTGGTGGTGCACACCTGCAATTCCAGCACTTGGGAGGCTGAGACAGGAGGATCACCATGAGTTTGAGGCCAGCCTGGACTACACAGTCAGTTCAAACTAGGTAGTGACACCCTATCTCAAAACAAACAAACAAACTGGAACTCCTGCTCTGCTGGTGGGAATGTGAAATGATTTAGTTCCTGTGGGAAAAAGTTTGGTGGTTTCTTAGAATATGAAACATAGTTACCTGGGCTGGGGATTTAGCTCAGTGGTTAGAGTGTTTGCCTGGCAAGCATGAGGCCCTGAGTTCATTCCCGATACCAAAAAAAAAAAAAAAAGAAAAAGAAACATAGTTACCTGAAGGCCCAGCTATTCCTGTACCAGGAATAATTGAAAACATTTAGCTACATGAAAACACACACTGTCAACAGCGGAGCACTCGTAACAGCCCTGAAGTGGATACAGCCCACCTGTCTATGACCTCATGAAGTGGTGATTAAATGGTGACACAATCATATATCGGAATATTATTTGGGATGTAGATATCGGAGGTATCAAATTTAATCTTAGGGCAAACACATCATAAAGAAAAATGAAGGATATTATACTGGTAAGATTTTTTTTTCCTTTTTCAGTTTTTTGAGACAGGGCAAGCTCATGGCGATCCTCCTGCATCAGCCTCCCAGAATACTGGGATTACACACATGCACCACTGTGCCTGGCCCCATAACATTCATAGTTCTTTTAAAAAAACAAATATGAAGGCCAGGGATTTCGCTTAGTGGTTAGAGTGCTTGCCTTGCAAGCGCAAGGCCCTGAGTTCGATCCCCGGTACAAAAAAAAAACAAAACAAATATGAGAAATGGCAAGACAGAATAAGAGGGAAAAGACGCATAGAAACAAAACAGTATGAGAGCCACGAAACAAACACAAATAAAAGAAAAAAATATGAATACAGTTCTAAGAAATTCTCTGCAAGTGTTGATTGTACATCGTTATTATGGGGAAAGCACTTGCACTAATTCAGCTCATGCATACAATGAACATTCTCAGACAATTAGGAAGAGAAAGACCAAGAGATGGAGGGGGGAGGAGGCAAAGGGAAGGGAAAAGAATGAAGATGTGTTATGTACAGGTACCAGCTCCCCACGAGAATGTGATCACTGTGTACTGCCGTGATGGACTAAGAAAAATTAAAAAGAACAGCAAAAAAGGTACAGAACTTTAACTTCCTAAAAAGATTATCTCATAAAATAAGGAACAAAGGTGCCACTCTGACCATTTTGATGAGTACAGTTTTAAACGGCAAGTCTAAGATGAGATTGTAGGCATGTACCACCATGCCTGGCTAGCAGCATTCTTTAACTCCAGTAATAATACACAAGAAAATAGAGACTAAGATACAACTATGAAGTACCCAGCAATCAATATATGAATAAGACCCTTTCAAGGAACATTTTAAAGCTTTAAGTGGAAGACATGAGATTCTATTATTCTTCCTAAACTATTCTACAAAGTGAATTCAATCCTAATCAAAATTTGAGGTGGATTTTTTAAATGGAACTTGAAAAGTCTATTCAGAAATTTATATAGGACGCTGGGCATAGTGTGCATGCCTGTAATCCTAGCACTCAGGAGGCTGAGGCAGGCATATTGCTGTGAGAAGGAGGCCAGCCTGGGCTACTTTGTGAGTTCAAGGTCAGCCTAAACTTCATAGTGATACTCTGTCTCAAAACAAAAACAAAAACAAACAAACAAACAATATATATATATAAAGTTTATATAGGAAGCTAGGCATGTGGTACACACCTATAATCTCAACACTTATAGTGGGAGGCTGAGGCAGGATTGCAAGTTTGAGCCCAGCCTGGGCAACTCAGTGAGACACCATCTCAAAATAAAACTTTTGGGGCCAAGGATTTATCTCAGTGGTTAGAGTGCTTGCCCTGTAACTACAAGGCCCTGAGTTCGATCCCCAGCACAAAAAAAAAAAAAAATTTAAAACTTTTGTGTGTGGGGTGGGTGGTGCTGGGTATTAAACTCAGGCCCTTGGGCTTGCTAGGCAAGTGCTTACCACTGAGCTACATCCCCAGCCCCAAGAAAACATTTTAAAAAACGGTTGGGGATGTGGCTCAGTGCGAAAACCCTTGGTTTAGTGCCGATACTAGAAAAAAAATTTATATAGACTAACACTCCATAATTATCTGCATCAACATAGAAGGCAAAGAGGGAGACTTTCCAAATCATCATGGCACACCATGAGCCCACATGAAGGCAAACAGTACAGTGCTGGTGTTGAAATAAGAAAGGCAAGCACGGAGAAGAGCAGAAACAGGTCCTTCCAGATACAAAAACCTGACAGAGGACAAAGTAGTGCCACCAGTTCATGGGGAGGACTTACTAGGTGCCCCTGGAAGAAATGCCGCAGTCAATAAAGAAACTAAAGTTGGACCTCTATGTCACACAATACGCCAAGGTGGACAGGACAACAGATGGATTCTAGGTAAAGATTTGAAAGTTAAATTATAAAGCTAATAGAAGAAAATGTAGGAGGAAATCTGGTCTAGGGATAGGACAATACTTTATAAGGAGACCAGTCTGGCTATTAAAAACGTAGATTAAAAAAAAAGTACAGATTTCTGTTCAAGAAAGGATGCCACAGATGAAGTTAGAACCCAGGTAACAGACTAAAGTAGCCAGCACATTTAAGACTGACAAAGACTATCTAAAACTAAAGGACAGCTGCATATGATGACACACGAAGGAGGCTGAGTCAGGATTGTGAGTCTGAGGCTAGCGTGGTAAGACCGTGTTGCAAAAAACAAACAAAAGGACAGAAAACGCAACTGAATAATGAATAAAGGAGATGAACAAGCAATTCACAGATGACTAAGTACAGCCTTGTTTGGGACAATAAGGATTGACACATAGGTATCAGTCCCTAGGAGAACAGGAATTTAAAACGTGGTAGATTAGACTGTGCATGGTGGCGCACGCCTGTAATCCCAGCACTCGGGAGGCTGAGGCAGGAGGATCACTGTGAGTTCAGGGCCAGCCTGAGCTGCATAGGGAGACCCTATCCCAAAACAAAAACAAAAACAAAACAAAAAACCAACCCATCCAAAGTGGTAGATTAAAAACTGAAGTCTGATGGGTGTAGACTAGGGAACAGAGCGCAGAGGAAGCAGCAGTACACAAGACGCACCCAGAGCAACATGGTCGAACCTAAGAACACGAAAAAAACAGGAAACAGCAAAACTTACAGCACGGCATCACTGGTATAAATTAAAGTTATACATATACAAAATAATATTACTTGTTTTAGAAGGATGTACACATCAAGGTGCATGTATCAAAAAAGTAAGTGTGGTGCCTACAGGACAGAGCTGTGTGGGGACCGAGGAAGCGAGCTGCCTGACGCAGGACAAGGTAAGGGACAGCGTGTGTGCGAGATGCCACGAACTGCAGCGTATGATCGCTGCTCAGCTTTGCACTGAGCTCCCGGGAAGCGGACGCAAGTGACGCACAGCCCTTTACCCACACAGGGTCTGGAGGAGCAGCCGCCGCCTGGCTGTGCAGGAAGAGCTGAGGCCATGAGGGGCTCCCTGTGTAGCCTGACACTGTTTTTTGTTGCTGTTAGTGTATTTTTTTGGCTGTTTTGTGAGACAGGGTCTCATTATTTTCCCAGGCTGATCTCAAGCAATGCTCCTGCCTCAGCCTCCCGAGTAGCTGGGACCACAGGTGTGCGCCGCTGTGCCTGGCTGAGCCTGACACTGAATGGCAAGACACAGAGCCGGACTCGAGCCACGGAAGTCACCGCAGAAGCTTCAGCTAACCAGGGCTACCTCTGAAACCGCTTGCTTCCGTGAACCAAGACTATCCTTGCTTTTTAAGCCAAGAGTTTGACAACTGTGGAGAAAGTATTTTAAGAGGCTTTTGGAAAAGTAGTAACTGAGTCAGATTTCTTTTTTTTTTTTTTTTTTTTTTGGTGCTGGGGATCGAACTCAGGGTCTTGTGCTTGCAAGGCAAACACTCTAACCGCTGAACTAAATCCCCAGTCTCCTGAGTCAGATTTCTAAAACACTGTGGCTTCACTTCTGTATTTTGAAAAACAATGGGAGCAAGAGGAAGCATGAATTTAAGAAGTGAAAGACAAGGAAAAAAATCCTAGTAGCCTCCGTTCACTGGCCTTGTGTGTGAGGCCGTCTGCAGGGGGCTTCCTGGATCTGTCTCTGATTCACACACACCCGCCCCCCCAAGTGGGGAGGAGCGACTTCAGCACCTTATCTAAAGGGACAGTTTCAAAGTGGGGCTATGGGAACCCACGTCCAGTGCAAACCCATTCTCCAACATACTGTCACCCCACTAGAATAGTGAGAGTGGAGAAACGGTGAAGGGACACGCACAGGGACACAGAAGAGGGAAAAGTACAGAGACAGAAAACAAACAAACAAAAAAAAACAAAAACCAAATGCTACACGACGGCACAGACTGGTGAAGCACAATCATTTTTGAGGACCACACTCAGGACACATTGAGGTGTACCTGCGCAAGACGGGGCTGCCACCGATCCAAAGAGCACGGTCTCACCTGCAGTGTGACCGACCCTCACTGCACCCACAATCTACTCTTCTGCGTTTATTTCCCAGTTTTCCTTTTCTTTTCTTTTCTTTTTTTTTTTTTAAGACAGGGTCTCGCTATGTAGTTCAGGCCAGGCTCGAACTCACTTGTGTAGCCCAAGCTGCCCTCAAACTCACAGCGATTCTCCTGTCTCAGCCTCCCAAGTGCTAGGATTACAGGCGTGCATCACACCTGGCTTTTATTTCTGTTTTCAAAATTATTTTAAACAGTTCTTGAGGGTTTCTCAAAGCTTTGTATGTTCAGGAAGCAATGTCAGATTCTAGACACTGTCGAATCTAGAATGTTACATCATTTATTATCCATGCCAAAATAAACTTTTGCCTGTCCTTTTGTTAAACACTCGGACTGCAAGTATATAAAAGACACCATAGGGCTGGGGATTTAGCACAGTGGGTAGAGTGCTGGCCTAGCAAAGGCCCTGAGTTTGATCCCCGGCACCCAAAAAAAAAAAAAAAAAAAGACACCCACCACAATTTTCTCTGTGAGAATCATCTAAATGCCATCAGTAAGAAACATCACAACTGGAATTCTATGCAACTGCTACAAAGAACAAGTCAGACCTCTGTGTACTGCTGTGGACTAATGTGCGAGATGATCACAAAGTGCTGGTTACAGCACACGGTACCATGCTGGGCTCCTCCCAAGAGCAAGGCCCTTGCCTCCACCTGGAGCAACTGGCAGCAGTGGTTGCTACAGGGAAGAAGGGGGATCACGGGGAGGAGGAGATTCACTTGCACTCATCGTATGCTCATTATATACCCATGTATGTACTTTATATTATTTGTTTTCAACAAGTACACGAATAATCTCTTCAAAAACATCTTTATTAGGGCTGGGGATTTAGCTCAGTGGTTAGAGTGCTTGCCTTGCAAGCACAAGGCCCTGAGTTCGATCCCCGGCACCAAAAAAAAAGAAATCTTTATTTTAAATTCATGTGTCTTCCCTCCAAGCCAGATCCGATCTTGAGACCTAGTAGGGTCTGAGTAGAAAAAATACTTTTCCTTTCCCTTCTGCCAGTGATGAAGTAGGAACAGTCTCCTTCCCGTTTCTTTCTCCTTCTTTTCAATCAAGTCTACTGATGTTTCTTATAGAAAAACAAAAAGCATCTTGCTTATGTTATCCATGTTCCCTGAGAATACACTTCAATCAGTGGAAAAGACAAAGCACTCCCGTCACCACCTTGTATTTTGGGGTGCATGTTCACTTCTGTACTTTTCCCTGCAAATGAACTTTTTTACATTTACAACAGCTCTTCCATGTAGCATACAGAATGTTGAGGATTTCTTATTTTCGAAATGTTTATTTGGTATTAATCTTATTTTTAGAACCAGTCCCCTCTATCACAGCATTAGACTGTTCACGATTATGATGGATGCTGTGCGTATGAACCTCAGTGCAAATCCACCTTCCCTTAGAATACTTGTGTGAAAAGCCAGGTACCTTTGTCACCAGCCTTAAATGTGGCTCCAGCTCCGGCTGGAGTTGTTACTCCACGCGTCCTGCTCCTAACAGCACTCTCCTGCGCGTGCCGCACTCGGTCTGCGACGATTTCACACCTACAGGGACGGGGAGGGCAAGCAGCTTCCGGCTGCTCACTCCCCACTGGGCGCGGGGCTTCCAAAACTGGTCATCTGGTTACTTCTTTCTTGGCTCTCCAAACCACTGGCTTATTCTGAAGCCCTGACTTCTCAGGCTGGAGAGAGCTCTCTGCCCATTTCCCCGTGCTGGGGATGGGACCCAGGCCTCACACACGCTAAGCAAGTTTCTACCACTGAGCGCCGAGTACATCCCAGCCCTGACCATCTTCTTTTTAAAAACCTTTTTGTCATTTCTTCTTTCATGCAGAAGGAGAAACGAGAACAAAATTTGTGTATATGACAGCAAATCTAACATTAGTGCTGTGTACAAGACATCGTGCTACTAGCAGTGGGTTTTTAAAAAGCTGAGAGCCAGAGGCTGGGGATTTAGCTCAGTGGCAGAGTGCTTGCCCAGCAAGTACAAGGCCCCAAATCCATCCTCAGCACCCCACCCGACAAGAGTCAGGCGTGGTGGCACATGTCTGTCATCCCAGCACTCAGCAGGCTGAAGCAGGAGGACCATTGCAGGTTCAAAGCCAGCCTCGGCTACATAGCAAGTTCAAGGTCAGCCTGGACTACATGGTGAGACCCTGTCTCAAAAGACAAAAAAAAAAAAAAAGGAAAAAAAAAGGCCTTAGCAGCAGCACCTTTCGTTTTGTTTTGTTTCGTTTTGAGGCAGGAGCTCACTATGTGTTCCAGGGTGGCCTTGAACTCACAGCAATCCTCCTGTCTCAGCCTCCCGAGTGCTGGGATTGCAGGTGTGCACCACCAAGCTCGGCATTTTCATGTTAATATACATCTTGAGATGATGAAAATATAGTTAAGTGTAGTTAAATTAATCTCAGATTTGTTTTTAAAGCATATGTTGGGGGGTGCTGGGCACTGAACTCAGGGCCTTGTGCTTGCTAGACAAGGGCTCTACCAACTGAGCTAAATCCCCAGGGTTTTGAAAACATTTTGAGGGATTATGACTCATAAGAACACATTCTGGCAAAGCTGTTCTTAACTGTTAAAGCAGATTCTCTTCTTCCTATACCTTATAAAATTTATTCTCAGCCAGGAGTGGTTGAGCATGCCTGTAATCCTGCACTCAGGAGGCTGAGGCAGGAGGATCGCCTTGAGTTCCAGGCCAGCCTGAATTACAGAGTGAGGCCATGTCTCAAAAAAAAAAACAAACAAAAAAAAACACCAAAAACCGAAAACCAAAACCAAAACCAAAACCAACAGGAAAACTTTTCACTTTCATGACAGTACAATGAAAATGGACTTAAGAGCAAAAAAACAAAACACACTCCAACCTCCACTCTCCGCATTCTGAGGCTTGTGTCCTTCTCTACGTTTTCTTTGCATGCACATAGCTGTGTATTCACAGATGGAAAATTGCTCAATTTCTCTGACCAGTTGCTTTTTCTGTCCCCATCCTCTTCCAACCCCTCTCCCTAGATTTCTACAGCTGAATTCTTTCTCCAGTTTTTTCTCTCAGTAACACTCTTGGAGAAATCCCCTGCCTACTGTAAGGCTTGCAGAGGACCACGCTGGGGATCATTCCTGGCCTTGACCCAGGGAACACCATCCAAGACCGCCCCTCGCCCCACGGGAGGACCCGGCGAGACGCATTCCCAACCCACTTCTGCCCCGGGGCTACCTCGAGCCATCCTCTCCCAGAGTGCTGGAGGGCATCGGCTCCCTCTCCCCGGCTGGCACTACGGCATCAGGTGGCCCCAGACCACACCTTTGCAACACATCGACCTGTTACGTGCCTGTGCCCCGTGGTCACTGTGTGGAGGACTGTGTCCTCTACTTCTGTGTCCACAGTGTCCTGCACAGTGCGATCCAGACAGCGGGTCCCCAATCTCTGCTGAGAATGGGGCAGGAGAGCCAGGTCGGCCCAATGACACAACAGACACGCTCAGAGTATGTACATTCCTCTTTATTTAATACAACAAACACATGACACATACAAAAAGAAAAAACACTGGTAAGAGGCCCTGTCACAAGGATGGACAGGAAACATCTACATTGAATCCAATAAGGCTCTTGCTTCAAAACAGGAGTTTGCTAGCTACACCTGGAATACGAGCAAGGCTGTTGTGAAAAAAAAATAAAATAAAAAAAAAAATAATAATACAACAAACAAAAATCCCTGCACTGAAGGAGTATATCCATGGGATTAATTTTCTAAATTCACAGATCCGTGTTTAGGAATGTTTATGCTCTCTCACATACCCAAAATACACCAGAGTTTTATGAAATGTGTGAATTTTTTTGGTTAAAAATTTGTACCTGCCCTTCTTTTTCTCTGGGAAAGAGTGACGAGAGGCCTCTAAGAACCAGGGACCAGCGAAGCATGGCGCACTTTCCCATGAAGGGCGTGAAGGACTGAGCGGCCAAAGCCAGATGGTGGCGGGAAGAAACGGTTCAGCAGCCGCCGGAAGACGTATGGGGTACCGCGCTCAACGCAGGGCAGCAGCAGTCTGTCCATACTCCCGCTCCCAGCTGAGCCCGAGAGAAACACGCACCAGCTCATCTCTGGAGAGCCTTGCACACGCACACACACCCACACCGGCTCACATGTCACCACCACCCCCTTTTATTTAAATTTATTATTTTTACTAAAATAATACAAAAAAGGGAGACAAATATATTTACAAAAATCCATGGCTGGTACAGTACATAATTTTTAAGACACACTAAATGCTACAATCTTTCAGGTCCTGAGATTATTACAAATATCAACTCAAAGCTTGTATTCAGGTCCAGTTTTTAAAGGAGGAAAAGAAAAACCCCAAAATATTAAGTCACACTCATATTTGAAATACAGCACATGCCTTCAAGTTAGCAAAGAGGCGTGAGCAGGTGGACAAGGAGCTCATGCCTTTCTCCCAGAAGACCACCAGCTCCCCAGCCCTTCCCCGGGACCGTTCCTGCAACCCAGTGCACCTGTGTGAGGGTGCAGCACTCCGAGGAAGCCAATAAGTAAGGGCTGCCCTTCTGCTACCGAACAAAAACCTTCCCCGTATCACAACGCACACTGTACAGGGTGGAAATATGTGCTTTCCTAGGCCAAAAACCAGACTCATGATGACGTCAGCTACAGCGGATGGCTCTGCAGTCCCACTGTAATCTTCACAACCACAGATACACCTTCCTGCTCACAACCGAAGAGAGAAAACACTGCTTAGGTACCTTGGGAGACTTTAGTGTATTATTTGGGACATGATCCGTTACCAGCCAGAGACTTACTTTCTGCTTCTTCTGATAGTGTTTAGCAAGTGAAACAAGAAAGACTCAGATTTAAGGACTCTCTTCAAAGAACAACAAGATTTCTTTTTTTTTTTGGTGGTGCCGGGGATCGAACTCAGGGCCTTGTGCTTGCAAGGCAAGCACTCTAATCACTGAGCTAAATCCCCAGCCCCAGAACAACAAGATTTTTGATACTTTCTCAGAGAAGATAAATTTTCCATGACAGCCAACAAAGGAACAGCGCAAAGCTCGGCTCTTCTCTCTGCAGGCCGGCTGCAGCCAGAGGGAGTTCTCCACAGCTGGGAGACCCGCAGACTGACCGTCTCTGGGTGCCGATAGCGGATGGAATTCATTACGCAGGCTCGGCCGAGATTCAGCAACACAATGATCCAAGTTAGCCGACCTTACAACCAACTGTATAACACAATGATGCCTGCAAAGGGAGAATGACTTCTTTTCCTTTACAGTTCTACCAGCCCAAACTGGGGGAATCCTTGGTAATCTGGAGGCACGGGAAAGAAACCCCAACTTTCTGACAGGCTGTACTGCCCCCGCAAAGAGCAGAGATAAGCAAAAAAGGGCTGGAAGGATAGAAAACTCAAGCTAGCTAAGATCTGATACGTTAAGGGCAGGCTGTCACACAGAAAAACATGTCAACATGTCTGGCTGGTCTTGGTTGCTGGTGACCCCTAAATGTGCTTTGAGGATAGCTGGAATTGTTAACTTCAAAAACAGAAGTACTTCCAAGTTACCGTGGGTAATAGTTATCTGTATTCCAATCAGATTCTTCATTAGTATTCTATTATAAAATATCTAAAAACCAGATTTAAGCTAAAATACCATTATACTACTAATAGCAAAATGGACACAGGTAACATAGAGTGTTTTCTAAGGAACATAAAATTGGTACTAAGGATCCAAGATAGAGCTGTTCCAGGGGAAATATGAAAACAAGCCAGGCAGACTATTACGAGGAAGAGCCACTAACAAAGTTGGATCTTGTGTGACACCAGGAGGAGTCACCAGGAGGAAGCCAGGAGGAACACCAGGAGGAAGCCACAAAATGTGCCACCACCACACTCTGCAGTTATAGAAAATGTTTTCTGGCGGCACTGTGGATGGGACCCAGGGCCTTAAACATGCTAGGCAAGTGCGCTACCATCAAGCTACACTTGCTAGCCCACAAAATCCATTTTTTTTTTTTTTCTCATACAAAGGAGAAGAGAAGAAAATTCCAGGCACTAGTGATCACCATGATGACTCCAAGTCCTGGACACAGACACTCTTAATTATACTACTGAGACTTCAAAAAGTGTCCTTGACTTGTCTGGGTAACAGTTTGAAGAAGTATCCCAACTGCAAATACTCACTATGAAATGGTAACGTGTGGGAAAGGCTGAGGAGTAGAAGTACTGTAACAGGAAGAAATGAAATAAAGATCACAAAAAGCTACTTTCAAGCAAGTGGTACTTTGGGAGCATATGAGAAAAATGTAATTTAATATCAAATCATTCGAAGGTGTTCTCATGAAACTCCTCAGACATCCCTGCCCATCCCTCTGCCTCCGTGTTCCACGGGGACACAGGGCGGCTGACTGGAGAGTGACAGAGGACCTCAAAGACAGTGTGATGCCTCCTCCCAGGCTCTAACAATACGCAGCTCACCTTGCTGTGGGGCAACCAGACGACGACATGGTTAACTGAAGAGTTAGCTCACACCGAAGAAAGAATGAAGACGGAAGGAAATGAAGGATGGATCCAATATTCATATCCAAAGCTGTTTTTAGAGTCTGACCACATATTCAGCTCTCTAAACCAGAACACTGTGTCAGAGAATCCAGAACTTCTCAAATGGAGCCCTGGGACAGTTGCCCTGTGATGTCACATGACACAACCACAGTTCTGCACTTGCAAAGGGTTGATCTGAAGTTCTGAATATAATGTTCACATTTTAGGACAGACGAACACACAAAATATGTCTATTTTATTCTTCTGTTAATTTTCTCCAGAGGAAAAACACACGTTCAACAAAATCCTAATGTCTTATTTCTTTGGATAGACGTCTTGACATTTGTTATTGGAGAAATGGAAGAAGAGGGAAATGTGGAAAACAGTGTGTTTATCTGCACAGCTGGTATTTAGAGGCTATTAACTAAGGCCTTATCTGGAAAAAACGACAGAAGCCTGGAAAGTTGTTTTTAAAAATCACATCGCTAGAGGCCTGCAGGCCTCCCGTCTCTGGGACTGACCCTGAGGCCTGTGAGCAAGCAAGCGGCCTACTGGCCCTCTCTGTGCTCTCGGGGTCGTCTTTTCCCTGGCCCTGAGCATGTGCTCCGATTCACATCACTCACCCAGTATTTAGTCCTAATTAAACTTACAGCACCCATTTCTTCTTCTTTTAAACGAGACGAGGGAGACAAAAAACAAAAACAGGGAAAACAATGAGAAGAGGCAAATTCTGTGTACTTCTCCTCAGTGCACAGGGCTGGAAGGTGAGTGAGGGCCCGCGCCAGCTCTGGGGCGGGCAAAGCCGCTTCCTGCCCACCCGACCCCGCCCACCCGCCTGTCTGAGCTCAGGGCTGCTCTGGCTGGGCACCCAGAGCCAAGCAGCATGCAGAAAGCTACAAGTTTAGCTCCCCTTGGCCAACAAGTGATAGTATGGGAATTAGACTAACAAGATGGAAGAGAGAGGCAGATAAAGCTGCCGGATCATTTATCAACTTCAACAACCAATCATCCAAATGTTATCTAACTTTAGCTCCACAATCTTGGCAAGTATCACTCAAACAGTAATACTATAAAAAGCTAAAAAAAAAATCTATTTATAATTAAGAAATTTAAGTGTCTCTCCATTCCCACCTCAGTTTGTTAATCTGAAATTAACCACTTTATCCCACCACACATATAGTATGTTTAAATTAGAATTCCAGTGATTTTTTTTTTAACTTAAAAATCATATGTTGCTTTCTATACCCATCATAAGGAAAGCATTTGTCAGCCTCTGTAGGAAGATGGTGATACTATTTTTAATTACATAGGACATTTTATAAAAACTCAAAATATTTTTGAAATAGTAAAGTCTCTGCTATCCCCGGGAGGTAGGTAAACATTATTATACCTGCATGTCTCATGGTAATCTGAGGCGTGAAGGTCAAATGCTCCCCTCTATGTAGTCATTTAAGAATTATTCCAGCTGCCTGACAATAGTTTTGCTACTGGGGCCTCTGTTTTCTACATTTAGCTACCAGTCTTCTGCTCTAAATAAAAATTTTATTTCAAAGCGGGTAGTTTTATTCTAAATAAATTGGTACTATTTTTGAGGATTGGTTCAACTTAGTCTCCCTGAACACATCACATGTACATGTTTTCAACAAACAGATGAATTTCAGATACTGAAAATTATGTTATTTTGCTCATGGGAGAAATCTAAACCACCATGATATCACATGTAATTATCTGGCAAATAAAAGTTAAGCCTGAAGATCTCTCAAGAATCCTATAGATTCTATGAATGTTTTCCTCAGTATCTGAAGTCTTTCTACTTCAGTTTATTTGTTTTAACACATACACAGTTATATGATTTCTTCAAATCATTTTCCAGAAGAAAGTACGATACTTTTGGAGGGGGCAGTGCTGGGGATGCACGCGGCCTGGTGCTAAAGCACTCTACCACTGAGCTAAATCTCCACCCCTCGTAGATCCTTTGCCAAAGTGCACCTCACCCTGGCAAGCGGACCTGCAAGTGACTCTTGTTACTCCAATGCTTCATCTTAGATTACTATGCCAAGCCGGAAAGATACAGAGCCGTGGGCTACATCCAGGAATAATCAATGAGTCCACTAAATTTACTTTACTTGTAATAAATGACACACACACACATATATATTTGTTAACTTCTACAAATAGATATTATTCAAAGGGGGAAGAGAGCATTGTGATAAGATAATCTCCCAATCCTCCCATTTTAATCAACTAAAAGCAATGGAATAAACAAGGCAGAAGTTTTGCAAATATGGAGAGGGCAGTGCTCAGAAAGGACGCAATGGTACAGCAGCTACTGGTTTATATATACGTATGTATACACACGAAGAAAAGGAAGAGTGTTATAGCATGATATGCAGTTGGCAAGTCTGAGATTCTTCCTCTTGAGTCCCCTGACTTAGTAATATGTACTTCAGGATATCTGAGAACAGTTTCCAAAGAGGGGGAAAAGAAAGAAATAAAAGGCACTTAACAAAGACAAAGGCCTGAATCGAGCATGTTCTAGAGTCATATAAGCATTTACCAGAGGTAAGAAATTATTTACAAAGAGTTAAACTTTTCCCTTAAAACTTTATAAAATAAAATTGCATAACATGTTTGTGATCAGTCATTTATCTACTACTGCACTTCTTCATTTTTACAAAATCAAAAGCCCCCCTCAAAACAAAAAAGGTATACATGCAAAATAGAAAGTAAAAGTGTCCCTTTGAGAACATTAGGTCAGCAGAAATTATGGTGCTGAAGTACAGGGAAAGTTCTCAAGATTGGCCTGATTATAGAATTTTTTCATTCTTCTATTTTCAACTTGAAAAACAAAACAAAACCCAAAGAACAAAGCAAACAAATTCAAAACGTAAATGATAACAATATAGGGACCAGTGTGCTTCTATGGTACACTCCTAAAATAAACATATCCCAATTCTATACATGGGTCAAATTATAAGACAAAACTCTTAGAAATAAAGAACTGTAAATTAAAGTCAACCAATACAGGCAAAGTTCATTTTTCCAATGTAGCAGCAAATATGATAGATAACTGGAGTTCTAGAGATGATCCCAAAGACACAGCATTCTCATAATCAATGGCAGTTTAAATAACAGTAGAATTCATTTCAGAAAACGTCTTGAATCTAAGTCAAGGTGGAAAGGGGTACGGAGAGGGCAAGCAGTGGAGAAAGACTAGAGCTGCCTGCCCTTTCCGTTCCTGGGTAGTAAACACTTTAGATCTGCTTTGGGAAAAAAGAATATCCTGGGTTAAGAATCAGTTCCAGTAAGTTGTTTTCCAACAGGTGTCAAACCCACAGCATTCCAAAATGGACAGGCCCGTCCTTCCCCTTCCCTTGGTGACCCTGTAAACTCTATTCAGTGTCCGTGACACAGAACGAAGTGATTTGGACTAACAGCATCCATCAGAGGGGTGGTGGGCATGAAAGAATGTACTGACACAATCCTCTTGATTTCCTCAAAGTACTGATTAACCTCACTTCTTTTCCCAAAACCTTTTCTTCAGGCTGTTTCAGAATCATGATTTCCTACCCTCTGATCTCAGAAGCGTACGAGAAAGAATTATAATTCACTCACAATGGAAATTATTGCTTACATTTAATTGGGAGGCTCTGAATGAGCTTGATACTTTGCTCCCAAACAGTCTCCAACTGAGGCCCAACACAGCCGTCGCAAGGGCAGCTCTGCTGACCATTATTGCTTGTGAATACTGAGGATTAACTTGCATGTACAGTAACAGCTCATATAGCAGTGAAGGCAATTTCAAACAGAAGACAGCTGGAAACAAATAACTTAATCTTCCTGAATCAAGAGTCCCACTGAGTGGGATATCGTTAAGTGTGCTGAATGCTCTTTAGAAATACACATTGCTCTATAGATACCCTTTCCAATTATCATTTTTAAAAATAACATAATTTAAGTGCAAAAATACAGTATGAGTCAAGTCTCTGTGTTAAAAAATAACCAATTTATATGTTTGTTTTTAGTAATAAAACTGTAAAGATGGATGACCATAAAATATGGACACCATTTTTAATGTTATGATCTAGGAAAGAAATAAGTGTGTATTTACATGTAGAAACTCTGATTCTACTTTATCTATTGAGAAAGACAAGGTTTTGACCCATTTTCCTGTTTGTACAACACAAAAGGGGGGGCCTGACTGGAGCGGATATAAATGGATCTGCGGAGACGGGGGTGGGGGGTGCTGAGGTGGGGTCTGACCGCAGGCCTTGAGGAAGAGAGCGCCCCTCTGCAGTATAGTTCAGAGTCAGGGGCCTTCAAGTATTGTCACTGGATAGTATAAAATGCCACGGGGGCACAATTAATCAATCTCCTCTTCTCTAATGGTGACAGAGAGTCAGAGTCATGGGGATCTTCATTTAGCATGATTCAGAACTGATGGGTTTACAAAATTGCAGTATTATTCTTTGACTTACACTAGCAATTAATTTCTATGAATATACATGTGTCTTTATACAGACACACACTCACACAGAGCTAAATCCATGTATGCCTATCAGCAGGAAGAGAGGCTAACATGCACTCTGACTTTGCTCCTGGCAGAAGGAGGGAAACGAAGGCTGCCTTCCTACAGGAAAGCTCCCACCGCCAACCCAGGTAGGACAGGCAAAGGCAAAGGCAAATGCAAAATGAATCAAGTTAAACTTGCAATGAATCAAGAGTCGAGGAAGTTTCCCCTATTAGAAAACAAAATGAATCAAGTTAAACCTCTGCAACATCCCAGTATCCATCAATGATTCCTTTGAAGTAATCATTTTCCCTTACTGTAACAAGTTCTTAAAACTGAAGTCTCAGTTATGTATTAACCTTTTTTTTGTTTGTTCGTTATGAAACAAGCCTATGTGTCAAAATATAGGCATACAGATCGGAAGGGATCTGTGGTTATTTATAGTCCTGTTGGCAATTTGGGACTTCTGCTTATACAAGAAAGGGTCTGGTTAATACTCTGATTTGAATAAACTTAACAGTATAGGGTAATATGTAATGAAAACATGAAAGAAATCTTGCTACTACTAGTCTAGTGCTCTTTGGGGGGGCTTGGACTGTTGTTATGTAAATGGACAAAAGTTACACATTTAAGAGCTTACACAATTATTGGGTAGAGTGTGAAAATATGCACAAGTTTAAAACTCAAGAGAGGGGCTGGGGATTTAGCTCAGAGGTTAGAGCGCTTGCTTAGCAAGCACAAGGCCCTGAGTTCGAACCCCAGCACTAAAAAAACAAAACAAAACAAAACAAAAAATCTCAAGAGATACGAGAATGATGCTGAGGCAAAATAAAATGAAATGTATCCAAAGAGAAATATAAATGTTCCCCTTAACTCCCTCTGTTAACTGTTACTTGCATAAGGAAGCTATAGTAACCAAGGACTCTCATTATCTATGGGGTTTCCCAACATTAGCAGTACTCTGAGCAGATACTGGTAAAGCTTTAAGACCCCAAATGCTCCGAACAATTTCACTACATGAATATAAGATAAATTACATTGTGATTGTTATAAAAGACAACTCTTGTATATATAATGATCCTAATGTGATTCTTCCCCTTAAAAATACCACCAAAACCCAGAAATTTTATATATAGATTTATATATATGTTATTTGGGAGACCAGTGAAAAAATATATGTAGTATACACTCCTACCTATTAATAGCTAACAATCACCTGAAATATCAGTAGCTAAGAGAACAGAAGCGAAGCTGTAGAATGAGGTGAACGGGGTGTTCACAGTTCTTATTGGGAGGCCTGCCGGGGCGAAGCACAGAAAAACAGCAGCCCGATAACAAAGATTCCTATTTCTCAAGTGAAAAATGTGAAGATAGTCACATTTTAACATCAGGACTAGAAATAAAATTAACCAGTCAATATCAGATGCATAAATCACCTGAAGAGTTAAGTACCTGCTTCTAAATGGAAGATGAAACTGACCCTTTCACAAAAAGGGGACGTTTTGTCTGTTAAAAGTAACAGGCTCACTTTCTTGACTTCTAAAAATCTAAATGATTTAGTAATATATTTCACTGTGCTCAAATAAATTTCCTGACGCATCTTAAGTCCACTGATTTATATGGGGAGTTGCTACATATTGGGAAAGATTCAAGTTTGCTCAGGATGTTTGAGGGTAAGGTATTTCTTCGGCTACTACCTGTTATCAGGCAGATGGTTAATTCAATCCATTTGTGGCCAATCTGCTACGTTGTCCACTTAGACATGATCTTTACTCCTGACAAACTGGCCTAACTCCAGATCTATTGCTTTTATTATGCAATTACGTCTACAAGTGTTCAGATCCAACCCCCAGGATGGATGGCGTTTACCCAAATCCTCTCAACTTCCTTCTTCCTCCCCCCGGGAAAAATCAAGTTTGTACTTCTGTGGGTTTGACAGCTGAGTCTCTCTCAAGTCAGTTAACATGGTAACTCTGTCTTTCTCTAGAAGAGACCAAAGGTCACTAACTTTGCACAAATGCGTCTCTTCTTCTTGCACCCGGCATAGCCCAAGTAATGTTTTCGTTCCTTTTCCTCCTCACCACAGTGCTTGGGACGAGAATGTAAACATCGACAGAAACAGCAGCCCTGTAACCACACGAGGACTTTCCCATCAGGCAGATCCCATCAGCCAGCTAAACATTTCGTCTCTGCTCGCTGGGAAGTCACTGAGATTTCCGTGGTAACTTAGTGTCCCCTTTACTTTGGCCTCCATCTGAGAAAGAGAGATGTTAAATTGGTATGGTTTGGCATGTTATAAAAATAGGTAAGAAAAACAAAGCAAAAAGAACAATTAGCTTTTACTTTTTTATATGGAAGACAGTTCCAAAAAGATAACCTTTAATTAATATTTCACGCACTGTATGGTGCTAAAGAAGCTGATTGAACATAAAGATTTAAAACCCAACAACGATAACCCAGCTCTTTCATGCGACTCTAGTCCAGGCGGCATCAGCCCCAACACCGTCACCCTCTACCTCCTGGTGGGGGGTCACCAGGGGGCCAGAGACACGATGCCCACCGCCCAGGGCCCCACCACACCCTCTGATTCCCTTGGAAGATGAGGTCTGTTCTATTTTCTTTCTTTCTTTTTTTTTTTTTTTTCATGCTGGGGATCAAACTCAGGGCCTTGTGCTTGCTAGGCAAGTGCTTTAACCACTGAGCTAAATCCCCAGCCTGTTCTATTTTCTTGTAAGCGGAATCCAGTTCTTTTCTCAGGTACATGACTGCAGCACACTGGTAGTGAAAAAAATCCAGCTGCACCTGTGTTTTGGCCCTAACCTGCGGTAAGGGACGGGAAGTTTGGTAAAGGAACAAGGGTTTCCATTTCTACATTCTCCATCGTTTATGGGGAAAGTGCTGATTCTCCATTTAAACCTCAGTTACGTCACCTCAGAGAGGAAGAGGAAAAGGGGAAACTTAGGCAGGCAAGAAGAGGAGGACCTGGGGACCCAGAGAGCCCAGAGAATACAGGGAGAACCTCTGCAGGGCACAGGCTCAGCGAGGATGCTGCAGACCCCAGGGAGGGCAGGCTTCAATCCAGGGAGAAGGCTCCGGCCACGGAGACCCACAGGCGAAAAGGGACAGATGACTGTACCACAGTACAGGAAGGAGCTTAAGGGCTGGGTGCCCAAGCCGGCCTCAAATTCTTGATCCTCCTGCCTCAGCCTCCTGAGTGCTGGGATTACAGGTATAGGTAAACCACTTTTTATATGGGATTTTGCTCAAAAAAGCTTTGGATTAGCAAAATAAAATACTTATATAAAGTACACTGTAAAATTCTCTAGACTAGAGTTTGCCAAACTATGGCCCAAAGGCCAAGGTGTATGTAAATAAAGTTTTACTGGAACTCGGTCATACTCATTTGTTTACATATTGTCTATGGTTGTTTCTGTAGTGTAATAAAATTTGATTTTGTATAGAAAAAAACCTATTGACCTCTGTTTTAAACAAGATTGAGAATTAACATTAACTGGGCTCTTACTATGTACCAAGCACCCCAACAGAAGCTTTCAGTCAGTTATTCTTATTAGATTCCCATAAGAAGCCTCTCAGAAACATCTTGTTAGCTCCACTTTACAGGTAAGAGAAATGATGAAAGTTAAGAAGCTTGGTCAAATTGGCAGTTCTGAAATTCAAAAACCCAAGCCTGATTCTCAAAGTCTAATTATACTTTAACTTTTTTTTTGTTTGTTTTTTGTTTTTTTGAGACAGGGTCTTGCTATGCACGTCAGGCTGGCCTCTAACTCTCAGCAATCCTCCTGCCTCAGTCTCCCGAGTGCTAGGATTACAGGTATGAGCCACCATGCCTGGCTTTTAAAGTGTTTTTTAACGAAAAGTTTTAAACTTTAAAATTTCAATTATTTGGAGAAGACTGGAAGTCATATTTCTTTTCTCATTATGGACAGTAGTGCTGACCAGACAGCAAGATAATTTACACAAAAGCTGGAGCTGGGCATGGTGGTGCATGCCCACCATCCCACCACTTGGGAGGCTGAGACAGGAGAATTGCCACAAATTGAAGGCCAGCCTAAGCTACAAAGCGAGACCATGTCTCGAAACAAAACAAAGCAAAACAACAACAAAAGGAGCTGGGATTTGAGCCACAAGGACCCTATTCAGATAGCTCTTTGCAGGGTCCCTTGGTGCCTCTGCTCATGAGCACATGTCCGTCAGCTGGACACCAGCAGCTGTCTGAAGACACTTCAGTCACAGAACAATTCCCTTACTGGTTTATACCTAAGCAAGTTCAGGAAGGCCTGGATTACTGATGTTTGTGCCTACTTTATACGGCCCGCTTTGCTCGACTGTGGTTTAAACCCATTCTCTCAAGCCTGAGTCTGGGGGAGCTTACCACAGGACTTGCTGCGATATTAATGGGACGCTATGTAATTTTTTCTTTAGTACCAGGGATCGAACTCAGGGCCTTGTGCTTGCAAGGCAAGGACTCTAACCATTGACTCCCCCAGCCCCCATGTAATGTTTGATACACGTCTATGCTGTATAATGCTCAAATCAGGTTTGACATATTTATCCATCAAACATTCACCAATGCTTTGTGGTGAAAACTCTTGAGATCTTTTCTTCTGGCTTCCTGGTATGTGTAGTACATAACTGTTATCTGTAGTCATGCTATGTGGTACCCTACAGTATCTTGCTTTTGGAAGATAAAGGAAAACCAGTGGCCTCAAGATTGCTGCAAGCTGGGGCTGGGGATTTAGCTCAGTGGTTAGAGTGCTTGCCTTGCTAGCACAAGACCATGAGTTCGATCCCCAGTGCCAAAAAAAAGATTGCTACAAGCCCGCATCTCTGCCAAAGATCATTTTTAACATGGTAGCCAAAAAGAACAGTGAGACACTAGTAAAATTCCAGAGTTGAGAGGGCAGCTGAGAAGTTATTTCTCCTCAGAAGACTCAGAAAGCAGTCTCCAGAAGAGCATAGCACATTAGCAGTCTCTTGAGATTGGCTGCTGTCTAAGCAGGAACCTGGAGGCTGACATGCATGCACACAATGCATAATTTGGGCTACATTAATCACTGCTAAGATGCAGCCCAGTTTGATGGCTGAGAATAGAGACTGGTTGGAGTGTAGCTCAGCGTACAGCCTGTGCTTTGAGCACATAAGGGCCTGGGCTCAGGCCCCAGCATTTAAAAAAAAAAAAAGAATACAGAAAAAACAAAACAAAACAAAACAAAACAAAACAAATACAGGCTTCTCGAGTTTATATCCGAGAGCAAACACTAGTGTATTATCTTGCCAAGTTGCTTATCTCACTGATTCAGTGTGAAACAGTCATTGTCATCTATCATTCACAAGCTTGCTGAAGGATTCAATCAGCTCATCCATGTGTGCTATCATAAGACCCAATGGCACTCAGTACACTTTCAATAAATGTAAACTATTATAATTCTTGTATATAACTTTTCTTCCCCCCCGTTCTAGAGATTGAATTCAAGGTCTCTGCACTGAGCTCCACCCCACCCCTTTAATTTTTTTTTTTGGACACAGAGTCTAAGTTTTCTAGTCTGGACTTGAACTTGTGACCCTCTTGCCTCAGCCTCCAAGAGTCGCTGGAATTATAAGTATGCACCATCATACCCAGCTGTCCTCTTCTTAGCCATCACTTCTATATAGTATACACCTTCAAAAAGACTCTTTCATATGGAACAAACGATCCCATTGACCAATTTCCTCTCTTGTAAAAGGACTTTGCTGCCAACAAGAATTCAGTCATGTAAAAATTTGTTTTTTCTAACTGCTGTCATTCTGTACCATTTTCAGAAAAGTATTTATATCCATAAACCTAGACAAATATTGAAGAGATAAAGAGATAGCTTTCTTACCATTAAATGTTTGCTGTAAATGCGTAGGCAGAGGTGAGTGGGAAAGTGTTGCTGCGTGCTGAGCTCCTGGCTGTAAACCCTTTAGTAAATCTGAAGGGAAAACAGATTTGTCAGTGATCTATAAACTAAGATGTGAGCCCTCTTACATCAATCCTAAAACAGTTTATCTTATGCCACAAGCTTGACTTCAAAGGCCTTCTAAAACTAGAACACATACACTAACAAAATTTCCACCTATCAACGTGGTTGTAAGGAGCGAACCCAACCACTTTGACTTTTATACATTTCATTAAGATGCAAGTGTGGTATCGACAGTTCATCTGTTCATTTTAAATTGTAAGTAGAGGGGTTGGGGATTTAGCTCAGTGGTAAAGCGCTTGCCTCGCAAGCACAAGGCCCTGAGTTCAATCCCCAGCACCAAAAAAAAAAGAAAAAAAAAATATTTTTAAGTGGAGTCCCAGGGTCCACTGATTTGACTGCAGAAGAGATAAACCACGACATTCAACTCCCGAGCCCTGCTCTGCCACACTAGCCAGCCAGTGGGTGAGAGGCCGACTTACTCTGAGTGAGGCTGTGGTGGAAGGCGGCTGAGGTAGATCCCGAGGTGGCTGTCACTCCCGCTGTGTCTGTTCCGAAGCCAAGGAGCTCCAAGGGAAACTGGAAGGGCATGGTCACTGGAACAAGGCCACCCAGCATCCCAAAAGGAGTCACATTTTGATTTGTTACAGACAAAGGTGATGTCATGAGAGTCAGAGGTGAGGCATTAGCCAATAATGATGCTCCTGCTGTGGACTGTGCAGAAACCGGGGGTCAAAAGAGATCAGAAATAAAGTCTTTAACCTACACCCATTTATTTTATTTAATATTCTCATGGAAGCAAGTCTGTGCCTCCCCCTATTGTGGTTAAGACTGTGTCTTGTATCTGTTCCAACAAACCTAGTGAGACAGAAAGTAAGACTGAGGTGAAAATAAATTTTAAAGAACTCTGATACTGGTTTCAAAGATCTGAAATGACATTTGGGGCTTTTTCTAGGCTCAGCTCTTCCTCGGTACCACAAATCTTGTCTTAACTGTGCAAAATGCAGCTGGCCGCCCTCCTACTGATTCCTCACTTACAATTCCACTTCTCCTCTTCTGCCTCAGCCGCAGCCCTGAACCCCTAGGTGAGAACTCGGAAGGGGCTTGCCCCTCCCTCTCCTGGTACTGTCCCTGCAGCTGCCTGAGCTCAGCCTCCCCGCAGCCTCTGGCAACGCTCTTCCTCGTCCTGGCCTCCTTGCCCTTCCCCAAAGCTGACTTCTGATGGCTTCTTGTAGTGATACCTAGCACTGTACCTTTCCCAGTCCCTCTACCACCCCACACAGCGACCTCTTACTCTTGGACAAACATGCTGCTATCCCTGACGCACCCCCCAACTCTGGGCAACTATCTCATTTATCTGTATTCCTTTTATTATCAAACTCACTGAATGACAGCCTCCCTTTTCCACATTACTGAGTCTCTACTTAACCCTTGAGAGCTGGCTTTCACTCCACTACCGTTCTCAAATGACACTCCTGGGGTAAAAGGCACTCCTCCACCCAGGCTTGGAGGCCCTGCTCAGGAACAAAAGCACTTCTTAGATCAGAAACACACTAAAACTCAGGAGCCTTCACTGGGAAACTACTTAAACATATTCCTTAAACTAATGTAATTCTTTCAACAGTTTTCTATGCAGCAATCGAATAATTTCTTGCCTATTTTAACTTTTTTCTTTCTTTCACTTTGTGTCTTGATATGGAGTCTCACTATGTTGCCTATGCTGGCCTTGAACTTTTGATCTTCCTGCCTCAGCCCCGAGTAGGTGGGATTACAGGTGTGAGCCACCACACCCAGCAACATTTTTTTTCTTTTTGTTTTATTTTTTTGAGACAGGGTCTTGCCCCATAGCTCATGGTGGCCTTAAACTCACTATGTCACCCAGGCTGGCCTTAAACTCAGTGATCCTCCTGCCTCAGCCTCCCAAGTGCTGGGATTACAGGTGTGTACCACCATGCCTAGAGCAACCTTTTTCTTAAAATTTGATATTTTCAAAATTTACCAACTTGATATCACCAAATTTACTATCAAGTTTTCTCTGTGTCAGATATTACTATAAAACTTTCTGCCATTGTGAGTATTCCTTTTTAGTCATTCTACTAAATCCAAACTTCCCTGATAGAAAATGTTTCAGTTCTAGGCAGGTGTCATGGTGTACACCTGTAATCCTAGGACTTGGAAGGTTGAGGCAGGAGGAACACCCTGAGTTCTGAGGCCAGCCTGGGCTACATAATGAGTTCAAGGCTACTCTGGACTACATAGTGAGACCCTGTCTCAAAACAATGACAATGAAAAGCAACGACAACAAAATTCCAGGTTTAAATTTGGTCAAGAAAACATTTATGTGTTGTTTTAGACAACAATAAACCTAGAGAGCAATTGTGTTTTAGTTTGTGTGCTATTTCTACTAAAACACCCTTAGTTAAGGAACCCTTTGGTGGCTTTCTTAAGGTACCAGAAAGAAGCCCAGCTCCCACCTGCAGGCCACGAAACACCCAGCTCCGCCCTAAGGGTCAGTTCTCCCAGTCCTGGTGCCGCCTGCCCGGCTCACCGGCCTCTGGCGAGATCGCGTGCTCACGGCTCACGGCAGATAGAATCCCTTTTTAACCACAAGCACCTCTCACACTTTAGTACAGTTTCATCATTTTATGCTCAGACTCGACGGTTTTTTTAATTTGTCAGTCTTCTGCGCTACTGTGCCAGCGATATTAGGAAGTGGGTGTATTTAGGACAACATTACCAAGTTAAAAATAACAGTGTTTTAAAGGAATGAGAATGAAAGGATACTGTATTGGTTTAAAAATTAACAAGCCTTGTCTCTTCCTTTTAACTGCAATTCTAGTGTGGTGTGTGCTAAACGAGGCCCTCAGGCAAGAGCCCTAACTGTCGCTGAGGAGGGGATCTAACTGAAGCAGTAAGACAAACTGAAAATGTAAATTCAGGCATGTTCTAAAATTAAATAACCTGAGTATTAGCAACTGAAAAAGAGACCACACTGAGAGCTGCACTGGCCGAAACGCCGGCGGATGGGCAGGGAAACGGCCCTCGGTTCCCCATAGTCAAAAGTATTTTCCACGAGGTCTGTGTTTCATTCTCGGAGAAACTAGGAGGAGCCTTGTTCCTCCCAAGGACACGAGGCGTTTGAACGCCCTGCAGGGGCGGGCAACCGCTGGCCCCGTGGGCCTCCTTCCCGGCCCTCCCCTCCCGCCCTCTGGCCCGGTCAGGCTGCTGTCACCACCCTGGCCGGCCGGGCCTCCTGGCGAGCCTCCTGGCGAGGCTCCTGCACTTCGGCTCGCGGTTCCCGCAGGACTGGCCCGGGCACCAGAACCGGGCCCAGGAGGGCCGGCACACGGACCGCTCTGCACACATCCCTCCACCAGGTGCCCAGCGCAGCTGAGACGGGGCTCAGAAGATCGGCAAGCTCAAGGGCGGAAGGCTCCCAAACAGAGGCAGGCAGAGCCACTCCCTGGAGCCCAGAAAGACTCAGACTTCCGGCCTGTGAGAAGGGACCCGTCACTTCCACTCCGCTAGGCGCGGACTCTGCAGACGCCTTTCGGACCGAGGCGAAGCTGTGCCCGCGGCTGGGACACGTGCTTCCGGCTGGCTGCTCCAGGCAGGACCTGGAGGCCCTGACTCAGGAGCGCTGGCGCTGCGCCCACGAAGGGCAGAAACCACCTCACTCAGGGACTGGCCTTTCCTCGGTCTAATCAACGGACGGAAAAAAAGCTATCGGGTGGAGGCAGGGATCGCAGGGTCTCCAGGTCATCAAGCCCCGCGGACAGGAGGAAAACCAAGACGGAGCGCTGTACGGAACACAGATTTTGCCATGCAGCTTTCTTGTTGACAAACCAGTTATCTGTTAGACAGGACATGGGTTTTTTTGAGATAAATGATCAAATACAGGACTGATAGCTTCTGAAGATGACAAAGAATAAAGGAAGATTTAAACTTATTTTAAAAAAGGTAAAGGGCAACTTTTAACTCCAGGAAAAACCCACAAAAAATTATAGTAAGAAAGCAAATAAAACCATAAATTATGACAGTTAGCTCAATAGGGACAATATTTATAATGTCACATATTTAGCCGAAGATTACAATTGCTTTTTCAGAACAGGGCAGGTATAAGAGAACTCTTTTTTTGGGTGGGGGAGGGGTGCTGGAGCTCTAACTCAGGGCCTTGCGCTTGCTAGGCAAGTGCTCTACCACTGAGCTAAATCCCCAACCCCTATAAGCCTTATTTTTCATAATGAAAAATACAGAAAAAGAGGAGGGAGAGAGACAGAGAAAGAGAGAGGATATGGAAAATACAGTACTAAAACTGATAAAATTAGGATTTTTTTTTAGGTACTGGGGATTCAACCCAGGACCTTCGCACTGAGCTACATACACTCCCAGCCCTTTTAATTTTTTTTTTTTTTAATTTTGAGACAGGATCCTGCTAAGTCCTTAAATTGTCTAAAATGGGCTTGAACTTATGACCCTTCTGACTCAGCCTCCTAGAGTGTAGGAATTACTGTTATAGGCATGTGCCACAGGTCTGGTTCTAACTTTCTCATTTCTAATGAAAGTAAAATTATACAGATAAAATACCAGTTAATCCTAGACTTCCATTAATGAAGTACTAATAATTAAATTTGTTCTACATTAGACTTCTGGAATCAAGTCATTCCTAAGTCTATGTAAGTGGCAGAAGGATGGCCAGGTGTTGAACATGTCTTGAATACAAACGGCTATGCTCCACTGACAGCAGGGCACCCCTACCATCGGCAAAGAGAAAACCTTTCCACTACACATCCCTGTTCCACATAAACAGCAATGTAGTACATCAGAGCACTTCCTCGGACAACACAAGTTGATAAATTTACATATACCACGTTTTCAAGGAACAGTTAAGAACCTAAGACCTTGTACGTTATAGAATGGTACACTTTCATTTATTTATTTTGGTGCTGGGGATGGAACTCAGGGCCTTATGCTTGCTAGGCAAGTGCTCTACTACTGAGCTAAATTCCCAGCCCCAAAATGGTCTACTTCTAAAAAGCTGGTTATAAAACACAACATTAGGTAAAACACACTTTCCTACAGAGTAAAAACAGAGTCGGGATGATATGTCATTTTTGTTTTCTTTTCACTAAATTTGCCTACAGTTATGTTACTTCTGGGGGGATAGGGGGAGGGAAAGTAAAGAAACCAAACCATTAACGTGAAGGGCAAACCTGAGCATGTCTCAGAATACAAACAAGGCAGAAAGAAGAGAACAGTAAGAGAAGATGATAAAAAGAACAAAGTGGTGAAATATAAAAATAAGGATTCTTGAAAACCTATGACAGAGTCAGGAGTGGTGGTACATGCCTGTAATCCCAGCGCTTGGGAGGCTGAGGCAGGAAATCACTGCAAATTCAAGGTTTGAAGCCACCCTGGGCTATGTAGTGAGTTCAAGGCCACTCTGAACTGCTTAGCCAGACCCGGTCTCAAAAACAAACCCTCGCCCTGCCACAAAAAAAAAAAACAAAAACCTGTGATGAAGCTAGGGGTGGTAGAACACACCTGTAATCCCAGCACAGGGGACACTAAGGCAGGAGGACCTCCCTGAGTTCAAAGCTGGCCTAGGCTACATAGTGAGTTCAAGGCTACCCTGAACTACACGGCAAGACCTTGTCCCCAGAAACTAAAAATAAACAAAACAAAAACTAGGAAAGGTACATCAGAAATAATATTCACACATATAAAAGAAGGAAATATTCTTAAGGTACAAAGAGCTACGTCTGTGACCTAAAGGTGTATGATGTTCTAGGTACAAAATTAATAAAAATTGGACAAATCTAGGCATAGTCTACGGACACTTGAATTTCAAAGAAAAAGAGAAATAGCTTACTAGCATTTAGGTAGAAAAAAATCACATTTCTCATAAAAGGGAACCAAACAAATCAGTATGGTTCAGACTTTTCTACAATGCTAAATACTAAGCAAGAATCAGCAGAGCGCTGTTCCAGTAATCTGAGAACAGTTAGTGGCCAAGGAATCCACAGACACTCACGCGGCAGCAGAGAGAGAAAGGAGCAGGCAGCCAGCGCTGAGGTAAAGAACATTCACAGTACCTTTTTTGCAAAGATCCCTCATACAGACTCTGGCTAATTCAGTGGTGAGTTGAAATTAAAAACTTGTGAGTGGGGAAATGCTGGTATAAAATGACTACTTACACTATTTGACATAGAGAATTATAGATGAATAACTACAAAACTAATGCAAAATAAAAATTTTATTTGAGAAGATAAGTGGTTAAAGAAAAATAACAAATATATAAATTTGATTAAAAATAAGAAAGTTGGCAGGAGAAAAGGGAGGAGACAAGGGAAGGTATACTAAATTCGTAAGTTACTACTTTGATAAAAGACAGAGCTCAGAATATGCACTTCAGTTGCATTTTTCGAAAAATGTCAAGGTAAACATCTGATAAAAAAAATCCACGTCCCCCTCAAAACCTTATCGACAGGTGTGCCCATCTCTGTGATGTCCACATCGGGATCACCGCAGGGCCATGACTGGACCGGACACCTTCTGAACAGAGCAACTCACAGGAAGAGCACACCGCCTTCCATCCTAGCGCACAAGCGTCTAGAACATACATACCTGCACGCTGGCTGTTACCACTGAAGACCCTGAGGCAGAGGATGGTCTGTGTGGAGTAGATAACGGTTTGGTAGCACCCTGTGTTCCACTTCCTGTGCCCCCAGAGAGACTAGTCCTACTCGCTCCACTTGAGTGAAGGTTGCTACCTCTGCTGGCAGGTACATTCACTGCAGTTCCACTTAAGCTGTTCTTGCCAACAGTTCCAGTGGATGATGAATTTGTTAGCTTTGAAGGGGCCTGAAGATTTTTTGTAGATGGAAGGCCTGAAGTGCGATTAGAGGGCAATAAATTCAAGGTGGGAGACCGTCTGCTGACACCGATTCCACTGGGCTGTTTATGGACTGGGTTGTTACTGGTGGAGTGGCTACTCTGGGCTACTAGTGCATTTGGACTGGAGGAACTTGGGGATACAGTAGGCTTGGGAGTTGGGTTGGACTTAGAGATAAGTTTAGTTGATGCTGAAGGCTTAGCTGACAGAGAGGGCTTGGGGGAGGCAGAAGGCTTAGGTGAGGGCAAGGGTTTGGGAGATGTGGCAGGTTTGGGAGATGCGGCCAGTTTCGGGGATGCAGCCATTGAGAAGGGAGATTTGAAACCCTGCGTGGTTAGTTGTGACACCATAGCCTTGGCTAAATAATTAGTGGAGGTAGTGGTGCTTGGTGCTGTCCTAGAAACCAGGGAGTGGGAGCCTTGAGAACCATTTCCAGGTGAGGGGGCGGACAAGGGAAGGCGGTACATCAGTGGCTTCTCTGAAGTCTTAATTAGTGACGATGAACAGGAAAGGTGAGGATTATTACTTAACTTCACCACGGGGTTGGTCTGTGATTTACTAATGGTTGCCTGTAATGGAGACACATAGTTCTGTTGGATAGCTGAATGCTGGTGCACCTTTGTTACTTGTGTTAACGAAGAAGCATCCTGGGCCTCTGATGTTCCCAGAGTATGAGAGGAGGCAGCAACCTGGGCTTGGGAGGAAGAGGAGACATGAGTCTGTGAAGAGGAAGAAGCATGAATCTGGCTTGACCTCTGCAGTCCTTGTTGAAGTAGCCTGGCTGGCAAAGGTTCTAAGGAGACTTTAGGGTTCTGAATTGAAGAACCAGCAATAAGGCCTGAAGAGATGCCGGTATGAGCTAAATCCTGGGGTTTCTTTGGTACTGGCCCGGTGTGACCAGCAATAAGACTTGATGAATGTGCAGTCTGAGCAGAATCGAGTTTTTTGGGAGTAGCCAGTGGCAGCTTACTCATGATACTTGCCAACTTCTCTTCTCTCAGTCCTGGCCGAGGTTTTGGAGTCGGCATGCTCATCCTTGGGCCAACAGCTGGGCCCTTGTTCCCACTGTTGATGACAGCTAAGGCTTCAGAAACGAGATCCAGCGAAGGGGAGTGGAAAGTAAGGTCCTCATCCAGCGAGTCGTCGAGGCAGATGGTTTCCTGGGCTTGAGTTGAGCTGGAGCTGGTGGAGGCAACGACGGATGTGCTGGAGCTTGTGGAGGGACCACTGGCTGATGCCACCAAGGATGCAGGAGCTTTCTGGTCCTTTTTTGGACTACACTCCTAGTATAAGCAGCATCATATTGGAAAAGAATACAAACAGTTAATAAAAGAATACAAAGTCAATTTAAAGGATTAAGAAATTCTCATGGTAATTAGAACTTTTTTCTACTGGAAAAAAAGATTGCAGATACCAAAACCATTTTTGAGAGGATAGTGTGTCAGGCTGATCTGTCCTTACAAAGCACAGTACCTGACACTTTGAACTGCCAGGGCCTAGAAGCCATCTCAAGATGACAGCTGAAAGCTGGGGGTTTAGCTCAGTGGTTAGAGTGCTTCCCTTGCAAGCATAAGGCCCTGAGTTCGGTCCCCAGCACCAAACAAAAAGATGACAGCTGAAAGACAGGCCAAAGGCACATCTACCAGTGGGTGCTGTCACTGATGAACCCCATCCCTGCTGCCTCCCTGTCAGCTCTTCAGTCCTTGCCAAATCCACTTCCTCAAAGCCTTTTCTCTCTTTTATTGTGGTACTGGGATTGAACCCAGGGCCTCCTGCATACTAGGCAAGGGGTCTATATCCCCTGCCCTTGCTCCATCACTGAGCTATAGCCCCCGCCCCCTTTTATTTTGAGACAAGGTCTCATTTAATTGCTCAGGCTGGCCTCCAACTTGCAATTCTCCTGCCTAAGCTGCCCAAGTAGCCAGAATTAGAGATGTGTATGACTGCTTTAGATTCTTCTCTTTTTATTCTCTGGGACCTCAAGAGAAAGTCTCGGTATGAAGATGGCCCTTCTGGTCTGGCGAGGTCTATAGGAATGCTGACCCTCACTCTCTGCCTCTTTGCACTGCTATCCCTCTGGACCCCGACCTGCAGCTACCCACAGACAGCACCTCGGGCAACTACGGCATTGAACTGGTAGACGAATCATTCTGAGCATATTTAGTTGTTATTTTCTACTAATGATAGTGGAGGCCATTTGTAATTTATTCAACGGGTACCTACTGAAAGTCAATGGTGAGGAAAACCTTATGCTAAGAAAAGTATTAGTAATTAAAGCCCTGAATACATAATCGTGTTTTTATTTTTTTATAAAAAAAATCAACTTCTTTAAATTTAAGGGAGCGATAAGAGCTTTATAGTCTAAAATACCAAAATAAATAAATAAACCCCCAAAGAAACAAATCAAAAACTGTTTAAGAGAAATATAAAAGTATTTGATTACTTTCATTTTTAAGAATAAGGAGAAACTATTACATAAATCGTTGCGAAGTCTCTTCAAGTAGTTTCCTAAAAGCAACCCAAGCCCACAGCCCTATATGACACACTCACTTCCTCAGCCACAACACTTACCTTCAGTGTGATGGGGAAGGGTGGAGAGGAAGGTCCCTCCCACCACCTGCTAAGGTGTTACAGTAAGGAAGCTGTTACAATGCTGCTGGTATCCCTCACAGCTTTAACCTTTGTCTGAGCCTTTTAAGACAACCTCCCCTCCCACCAAGATCCTCGCTGCCACCCAGAAGGATGGGGTAGAATGGCACTGGGGTCACAACCGTTTGCTAAAATGAACAGATAAAGCAGATGAGGTGTGTTCGCTTTGGCCTATCACCAAGCTACAGGATTAGTGAAAATTCCACCAATACAAAGAATATGGAATTGAGGTAGGGGATGTGTCACAACAATACCAGAGGTGTCACCAATATAAAATTGCTATCTTTTGGCGGGGGTTGGTGCCAGGGATCGAACTCAAGGCCTTGCACTTGCTAGCCAAGCACACTACTAAAAACTGCTACTTTAAATAATTTGGTTGATAATTCTCTTCTTTATAAAAACAACATCTTATCCACTCCCCAAAATACTGTGTAAACTTATACTGGTAGGAAAAATTGTGCAGGATAAATAACTAAGTCAGAAAGCAGACGACTCCACTCATGCAGAAAGTTGATCAGGTAAGTGAAGGTGTTTGTCAGGGGGTTAGAGGGGAGAGATCCTGCAGAGGGGAGAGCAGATGTGTGCCCAAGTTTCAAGAGCTTTTCCCCTGGGAGAAACTTCCTACACAGTGCTACTTTCTTCTCTTCTGTACTACCTGCATCTTCTCAGACTGTACATGAAAGATCAGCAGGTGGCTGGGAGGAGTGCTGGCAATGTAAAAAGGGGGAAAGGCACGGTGGGAAAAACTCAAACCAGGAAGACACCCTCTCCACCTTGGGAAATGCAAAGGTAATCACAGAGAAGCAAGCAAACAAAAAATCTTGTTATTCTCCCATACAATCTAGCACATCCATTATTAGGATTCTGATACATTTCCTACCCAATTATTCAATTAATAATGACTCAACAGATGTGTCAAAACTTAACCAATCATTTACAGAGAATCTTAAATTTGTTATTCTGACAGAAATAAAGGCAAACTTCTTGGCATATAGTGCTTAGCGTGTGTGAGGCCTTTGGGTCAGTCTCTAGCACCACCAATGAGCAAATACACGTCAGAACAGAGCCCTAACAAGAGACACAGTGAAAAGGTAGCTCCACATTATCTGGATTAGAAGGCAAAGTACCTAAGTAAAGGAGGACTATTTACTGTGTATTCAAAAGTTCTAGCACCAAAAGTTGAAAAGGCCATAGAGTAAACCTTCGGCCATCACCTTAAAATGAAAAAAAAAAAAAAAAAAACCTCGATCTATTTGAAGAGATGGGGGATATAGAGAAAAGTCTGTAACCTGAAGGCTTTCATTAAAATTAAATTTCAAATGACTATACGTACTTTTTAATTCTTTTCAATGACTATACGTACTTTTTATATTTGCTTCTCTTTCAAATCTATTTTGTCCACTTTGATAGTTTAAAATTTCCTTTTTATTTAAGTAAAATTAGTTTACATTTTAAAACCCAGTAAATGTACGACTTGCCCTTCTGTTAGGGATCTAATTCTGTTTGTTGTTTCTACTGAGTCTCATCATGGTAACACACTCCCTCATGGATTCTCTATTTCAGATTGGGTTTTTAAAAATTTTTTTTTATTTCAGATTGTTAAATTCATGCCTTCTTGCTTTGTGTTTTGCTGGGCTGGGGACTGACTCCAGGGCTCTGTGAATGCCCAGCGCGTGCCCCAACCTGAGCACTGGCCCCACCTCATGTGCGGCCTGCTGGGTCAGCCTCGGCAGCCTCGGACTCGGACACATTGTGCCAGAGAGAGTTTATGTTTGCCATCTGCTCTGGCTAATTATTATCCCAATAATTTTAAATTACTTCATCAGCTTGGGATCTTCTCAGACTGTGCAGATAATGAAAACTAAGCTCCCAAACCAGGGAAAATTTCCAAGGACAACTTTCTTCTCCCAATGTAGAAATGATTCCAGACACAAAGTCTTTAATTTCTCTTCTAGTGGGTAGATTTTTTTTTTTTTCCCCTAAAGATGCTATACTTTGAGGGCTCAGCTCTATGCAGGTTTTATTCCAATTTCTGATCAGGACAAGCCCAAGAAAACCCTAACTGCTACAATATAGTCTGAGGAGAAACGTAATAAGAAACCACAAAGTGACAAATAGGAGTTCTGAGGGAACCAAGGTTTCAAGAGTGGATTCTCATCATGGCAGCTCCTTCTTTGCTTTGGCTATGGACTTTCTCATATAGGTGCAATCTCAGCTGTGTTTTTAAACCATACATCCTTTTTGCCTTAAAAATTCACGGTTTATGATCAAACATTCACCAATTATGATCAACAAAAGACTTGGTGGATACTCACCTTTACTTTGGGTTTGGGGGCAGGAATCACCTTCTTCTTTGCCCTAAGATAAAGGATTGAAATAAAGACCATTTCAGTAATAGTTTTCTCACTGGGATATTATAACATATAACCTTGTAATTTTGTGGGTTAGTAATTCCTTCTACTTTTTGGAAAGTTCTTTGAAGGAAGGAACTATATATATCAGTACAGTACTCAGTTTATATGGGACTATCCACCAGAATTTGTCTCAATACAGATTAACTTGAAGAAAAGGCCAAAATATTAAGAAAATATGAAACACCAATGATAAAGATTTTTAAAATGTATTAATAGGGCTGGGGATTTAGCTCAGTGATTAGAGTGCTTGCCTTGCAAGCACAAGGCCCTGAGTTCGATCCCTGGCACCACAAAAAAAAAAAAAAAAAGTATTAATAAAATATAAAATAACACAAAACAAGCTAACAAAGTTGCCTAAGGAAACTCACTTCAAAGAACTGGGAAGACTTTACAGTCAGTCATTTGTACAGGAATATTAAGCTCAAATCAGATGACTACAAGGAGTTGTCAATAATATTTTGCTTAAAAAACAAAATGAAAAACAATTTGTTATAGAAAATTATTTTTTGAATGCTATTTAGGAGACTAAGGTAGGAAGATTACAAATTTTGAGGCCAGCCTGGGCAAAATTACTATGACTCTGTCTAAAAATACAATTTAGAAAGAGCTGGGGATGTAGTTTAGTAGTAAAACATTTGCCTAGCATGTGTGAGGCACTGGGTTCAATCCCTAATACTGCAAAACAAACCAAACAATAAATAAACAAGTCAAAATAACATCAAAAAAAGGGCAGGAAAAATACGGTAGAGCCCTGGAATCTTGGGGAGCCAGTGTGAAAAAGTTTCACTAAAAAAAAATATGGGTTCTATAGTAGGAAAAAGTATTCAAATGTTTATTGAATAATTGAAGGGTTGACAAGCTAAAATGCCTTACCTTGTCTGAGTATTTCTACTTCACTAGGTAAAATGTCATCAATGAGATTAACAAGTATCTTGATTAATACCATCAAGATACAGGCCATCAGTGTCACCCCCCCCCCCTTGATGAAGGAGCGGAGGCCTGCCCGGCGGGGTCAAACTCCAAGTCCTAGCCTGCTCTGCACCTCAGTTCTCCTCAGCACAGGGCGGCAGAGGTGACAGCCAATGATTGAGCTGACTTAGGATAAGACCAACAGCCCAGAGGAGAGAGTTTCACTACAGGACTGAAATGTTACCCTACCACAGAGACTGGGTAAGAGACAGCCGTGGGTACCAGACTCGAAAAGGGTAGGGACTAGACATAGATCTCTGAAAAGCTCAAACTCAGGCCAGAAAAAACTGTGTCTCTATAAAAGGGATTTTCCCAGGACAGTAACTGGATGTGACCTAACCCAATGCCATCTTAACTGGCAGATGTCCATGTGGGGGAGGGACAGGTTTGGTGGGTGTAGCCTTCAGAGAGGGCTGGATCTGAAGGTGGTGGCACTGAGTCCAGTCAGCTGCTGGAGCCCCCGCACTGCTGCTGACATCTAGCAGAGACCAGTGGTCGGATCTACTGTAGGTCAATATCTGGGCTGCCTAAGTGTCTATACCAAAACAACAGCTCTCTTTGCTTTGGTTAAGGATGGTTCACAAGTGGCTCTTCTTTCCTTTCACTGCCGGGGATCGGACTCAGGACCTTGCATTGCTAGGCAAGCACTCTACCATTTGAGCTGAATCCCCAACCCAGACGAGTGGTTCTTAAGTTTGTCAGTATCCGGTTTATATTTGATACTACTGTTATGGACTTTACTACTATAGCCAAGGTAACATAGTTGTTGCAGTCAATTGGTTTTCTCTGTATATCAATATCTGGATGGCATGGAGGTCAGAAACAATACTGTGGGCCATTCTCAAAGAACTGGGTGTGGGGGCAAATAAGCTGCAACCTCCTCTCCCAAATAAATGGAGGTATGTGGATCCTGGGATATAAGAAAAGGCCAATAGTTAGCACTGCCCAGAGGCTATATCTGCAAAAAAGCTACCCACTACAATAAACCAGCAAACCACAGCACAGAAAACAAACTAAAAAATAAGGCAACAAAATGCCTCCCCAAACTCCCAATTCTGCTAGAGTCAATCCACGGCAGGACAGAAGGGGAGGAAATCAAAATCCACATGGCATAAATGTCTGAAAAAATATCAGAGGAGGTAACAAAACAGATCAATAAGGGGCTTGGCAAATTCAAAAAAGATATAACTACATAGTGTTCCTAATCAAACAAATGATCAGTGAGTGAAGACACTAATAAAAATCTAGAGGCGCTAAGGAGACATAAAACATGAATGCCAGCATTGAAAATAATGGAAATCAATTAAAGAAGTTTTGAATAGAAATCCAGGAGATTAAACATACAATTCAAAGTACGGGCAGCAGAAGTGACCAATGTGAGGACAGAGTGTCAGATCTAGAAGACACTGGGAAGAGCTGGGGTTAGTGGTCAGCTAATGAAAGATGCCTAAAAACAACAAGAGAACAAGAAAAATGGATCCAACAGCTCCTAGATGACACAAAGAAGACTAATCTAAGAGTAACTGGAATTAGTGAAAAAAACAAAAGATAGCATAAAGGGCACACAAAATCTGTTTACAGATGTAATAGCAGAAAACTTTCCAGGCATGGAAAGAAATTTTAACACACACCTAAGAGAGCATATAGAACCCCAAATAGCCATGATCAGAAAACCAACCAACCAACCAACCACTACACAACACATCATAATTAAAATACCAGAAATCCAACAAAAGAACAGAATCTTAAAAAGCATTAGGAAAAGCAACAATTTGCCTATAAAGGAAAACTCATGAAAATTAGAGCAGACTTCTTTTCCATGCAAACCTTAAAAGCAAGGACAGCTTGAAATGAAGTGTTTTAAGCCCTAAAAGAAAACAACCTCCACCAGACTGATATATCCTGCAAAAGCAGCGTTCACATTTGATGGAGAAGTAAGATAGTTCCATGACAAAGAGCACCTGAAGAAGTTCATGACCACCACACCAACACTCCAAAAAATTCTCAAAGATATCCTAGAAAGAGACAATGATGCTAACAATGCCAAAGGTCCAACAGACTGAATGCTAGGGTAAGCAATTAAGTACAAGGCAAAGGAAAAGAGCAACAGGAAAATAATACAATGACGGGAATAAGTCAGTTATAACTATAAATGGGAATGGTTTCAATCCACAATCAAAAGACATAGATTAGCAGAAAATAGATCAAGAAACAAAAGCCAACAGCTATATACAAGAAACATGTTTAACCCAAAAAGAAATTCCTAGACTAAAAATCAAAAGATGGAAAACAATCTTCCATACAGTCAGAGCCAAAAAACAAGCAAGAGTATCTATCCTTTTTTCAAAGTAGACTTTAAGCCAAAACTGATCAAAAGAGGAAAAGAAGGTCACCGCATATTGGTTAAATAATTATTCAACAGTAAGAGATAACAATTACAAACGTTTCTGAACCAAACTACAGTGCACCCAACTTTATAAAGCAAACACTAATGGACACAGAAAATCAGAAAAACCTCAATACAATGATAGTGGGGGACCTCAACACCCTCTTATCACAAATAAATCAATTAAACAAAAAGCCAATAAAGAAATACCAGAATTGAACCAAATCTTTAAACCAAGGGACTGGATAGATATCTACAGAGTTCCACCCAACAATAGAATACACATTCTTTTTGGCAGCACATGATACTTCCTTCGAAATACCATACACTAGCTAATAAAGCATGCTTAAGTAAATGGAAAAAAAGAAAATCCAAGTTTTACCTTGCATATTATCAGATCATGGTGCAATGAAACTAGAAATTAGTAGCAAAAGAAACCACAGAAATTATGCAAATGTATGGAAATGAAACACCACACTATTGAATAATCAGTAGGTCACAAAAGAGATTAAGAGAGAAATAACACAGTTCCCAGAGTTCAGTGATAATACCAGTACAACATGCTACAACTTATGGAACACAATGAAAGCAGGCCCAAAAGGGAAGTTTATGGCTGTAACTACTCATATCAGAAAAACAGAATGAGTTCAAATAAAAAAACTTAATGATGCACTTTGAGGTCTTAGGAAAAACAACAATCCAAATCTAGAGCTTGTACAAGAAAAGTAATTAAAAAGATCAGAGCAGCAATCAATGAAATGGAGACTAAAAAAACAACACCAAGCCAGGCGTGGTGGCACATGCCTGTAATCCCAGTACTTGGGAGGCTGAGGCAGGAGGATCACCATGAGTCTAAGGCCAGCCTGGGCTACACAGTGAGTTCAAGACCAGCCTGAACTGCTTAACGAGATCCTGTCTCAATAAAACAAAACAAACAACAAAGAAAACCCCAAAAATCAATGAACTGAAGAACTGGTTCTTTGAAACAAAAAAACTCAGCTAATCTGACCAAGTGAAAGGAAAGACAAGACACAAATCAATGCAATTAGAAATGAAAAAGGTGAAATTACAATGGACTCTGGCAAAATCCAGAAAATTATTGGGAAATATTTCACAGAACTGTACACCAAAAAGGTGCAGAACTCAGAAGAAATGGAGAATTTCGAGATATGTACAAATTATGAAAACTAAACCAAGAAGATTTAAAAATCCCGAATAATCCAATAACAGTAGCAAGAGAGTAATAAGAAGCAGTAATAAGAGTAACGAGCAGTTAAGAAAAAAAAAAATTACCAAGAAAAGCCAGGAAATAGTGGATTCACTGCAGAATTCTACAAAAACTTCAGGGAAGATGTAATACCAATACTTTTCAGACTGTTTAATGAAATCAGAAGGGAAGGAATACACCCACAGTCATTCTTGGAAGTTAGTATTATCCAGATCCTGAAATCAAACATGCATCCAACCAAAAAGGAGAACCACATTTCAGTCTCTCTAATGAACACAGATGCAAAAATCCTCAAGATACTGGCAAACAGAATGCGATGAGTCATCAAAAAGATCATACATTAGGGTTGGGGATTTAGCTCAGTGATTATGGTGCTTGCCTAGCAAGCATAAGGCCCTGAGTTCAATCCCTGGCACCTAAAAAAAAGATCATATACAGCATGACCCAGTAGGCATCATCCTGGGATGGTTTAATACACGCAAATCAATAAATGCAATACAACATATAAATAGAAACAAGAATAAAAACCATATGATCATCTTAATAGATGCAGAAAAAGCATCTGACAAACTCTAAAACTCATTCATGATGAAAAACCCTGAGGGAGCTTATCTCAATGTGATAAAAGCCATTTATGACAAATGTACTAACAACATAATATTAAATAAGAAAAAGTTGAAAGCTTTCCCTCTAAAGTCAGGAATAAGACAAAGATGTCCACTATCACTGCTCCTGTTCAATAAAGTACTTGAAACATTAGCCAAAGCAATCAGGCAAGAGAAAGAGATAAAAGGGATACGTATAGAAAAGGAAGAAGTCAACTATCATCATTTGCAGATAACATGATCTTTTACATAGAATACCCCAAAAATTCCACCAAAACATTCCTCAAACTAATAACCTAATTCAGTAATATAGCAGGATATAAACTCAACCCCCCCCAAATCAATACTGTTCCTGTACACTAACAATGAACTCACTGACAAAGAAATCCGGAAAACAGTACCATTCACAACAGCATCAAGAAAATTAAATACTTATGAATTAGCCTAACCAAGGAAGTGAAAGACCCCTATGACAGAAACTACAGTACTCTGAAAAGGAAACTGAACAGGACATCAGAAAGACGGAAAGACACCCCTTGTTCCTGGATAGGCAGAACCAATATCATCCAAATGGCCATACTTAGAAAACTGATAAACAGATTTGACGCAGTCCCTATCAAAATACCAACAGCATTCCACAGCGATCTAGAGAAAACAATCCTAAAATTCACACAGAACCAAAAAAAAGACCCAGAACAGCAAAAGCAATTCTAGGCAAGAGCAAAGCAGGAGGCGCCACGATCCTGGACTTCAAATTAAACTACAATGCTACAGTGCTGACAACGGCACGATGCTGGCCCAGAAACAGGCATATGGATCAACAGAACAGAACAGAGGAAGCACCAACCACCCCGGCAGACTCAGCTACCTGACCTCTGACAAAGGGGCCAAAAGCATTGGCTGGAGGAAACAAGGCCTCTTAACAAATGGTGCTGGGAAGCTGGCTGTCCACCTGCAGAAGATCGAATCTAGACCTATGTCTCTCACCAGGTACTAAATTCAAAATGGATCAGAGATCTAAATATTAAAACAGAAACACTCTTTTGGGAGATAAAACAGGTAAAACTCTTGAAGACAGAGACTTTCTAAACAGAACCCCAGTGGCAGAAGAAGTAACACCAAGGCAACAAATGGGATCACATCTAAATAAAAATCCTCTACGGAGCAAAGGAAACCACCAGCAGAGTGAAGAGACAGCTGACCAATGAGAAAAAATTCTGCCAGCTACTCAGAGGACTAACATCTAGGCTATATAAAGAACTGAAAAAAAGTAGAACCCCTCAAAATAAAGGACACAAACAAAAAATGGGCAACTGAAATGAATAGACACTTCTCAGTACAAATGCCCTTCTATATTGTGATCCATTAGATAAATGAAAATTAAAACAACACTGGCTACCATCTTACTCTAGAAAGAAAGGCTACCATCAAGAATCCAAATAATAGCCACAGGGCGTGGTGGCACATGCCTGTAATCCCAGCATTTAGGAGTTGGAGGCAGAGGATTGCCGCAAGTTTAAAGCCATCCTGGGCTACATAGTGAGTTCAAAACCAGTCTAAACTACAAAGCGAGACTCCGTCTCGAAAGAAAGAAAGAAAGAAAATCCAAGTAATAAAAGCTGGCAAAGATATAGGGGGAAAAGGAACTCTTCTACACTATTCATGGGAATGTAAAGTAGTTAAAACCACTCCAAGTCAGTGTGGAGAGTCCTCAAAAAACTAAAAATAGAAATTCCATTTGACTCAACTATTTTCCTT
>PVJO010016903.1:0-40946 GCA_004026905.1 Hystrix cristata
GCAGATCCGCGCCGGGAGCGCCTGACCTGCAAGCTCAAGCCTCACTCCAAAGATGGAGTCCCATTCTCTAATATTATTATGTAATATCCCTCTACTTTGATGTTGCCATTTTAATTTTTTTTTCTAGATTCCACATGTGACAAAAACATGCAATACTTGTCTTTCTGAGTGTGATTTACCATGGTGAACTTTGGTTCTACCCATTTTCCTGCAAATGACACAATTTTGTTCTTTATATATACCACATTTTTGTTACACTTTCGTCTGTTGACAGGCACCTAGGCTGATTCTACAACTTGACTGTGATAAACACAGATGCAGGTTATCTCTTTAGTGTGCTGTCTTTTGATTCCTTCTGGTATATGTACCAAGGAGTAATGTAACTGGATCATATGGTAGTTCGACTTTTCATGTTTTGAGGGACCTCCACACTGATTTCCAAAGTGGCTGTACTAGTTTACGTTAGTACCAATAGTATACAACATTATTCCTTTTCCTGTATCCTCACTAGCTTCTATTATTTTTTTGTTTTCTTGATGATAACCATTCTGGCTGGGGTGCAATAAAATCTCAGTGTAGTTTTTATTTGCATTTTCCTAATAGCCAAAGCAGTTGAATATTTTTCATTTAATTATTTTTTTTCTAATTTTTTTATTAGTGTATGTTTGCTGTGTATCATAGTTACATGTGTTGTTGATAATTTTCTGTCCCTTTAACCCTCCTCCCTTCTTCCCCTGGTCCCCTTCTCATCTCTAACAAATCTGCCTTTTTGTTTCTTACCATCTCTCCTTTGTTTTATTCTTTTTTCTATTTATGTTTTAGGTTTCTCAAATGAGAGGAACCATGTGATATTTAACTTTCTATGTCTGACTTATTTTACATAACATGATAGTCTTTAGTTCCATCCATTTTCCTGCAAATGACATGATTTTATTCTTCTTTATGGCTGAGTAACAGACGATAGATACATAGATAGATAGATAAATAGGTAGGTAGGTAGGTAGGTAGGTAGATAGATAGATAGATAGATAGATAGATAGATAGATAGAGATATTTCAGTATCTTTATGTATTGTGGATATTAATCCTCCATTGGAAGAATAGCTCACAAAGATCTTCACTCATTCCATAGGCTGGCTCTTCAATCTGTGAATTGTTTCCTTTGTGTACAGAAGCTTTGGGGGAGGGGGCGTGCTGGGGATCCAACTCAGAGCCTTGTGCTTGCTAGGCAAGTGCTCTACCGCTCAGCTAAATTTTCAACCCCATGTTATGCAGAAACTTTAATTTGATCCAATTCCATTTGTCAATTCTGTTACAATGGTGCCCCAATTCATGAACACTTTTGTTTGCAAAGAATTTGGTTCACAAACAGAAGCATTTGGCAGGGAGCAGGGATTTATCTCAGTGGTTAGAGTGCTCGCCTAGTGAGCACAAAGCCCTGAGTTTGATCCCCAGCACAAAAAAAAAAAAAAAAGAAGAAGAAGTATTTGGCACAATTTTGCTTTTGTTTGCAAACTTGGCATCAGGTGATAAACACAACTGCAGCATCTTTCCCGCGCAAACACAAACATGGCTAGTTGTTTCCACAATTGTAGACATATTAAGTTCATGAACTAAGATGCCAGTGTATTTCCTGAGCTATTAGAGTCCTATTCAGAAAGTCGTTGCCTGTGCCTTTATCTTGAAGTGTTATTCCTATGTTTTTTTCTAGTCGTGTTTCAAAGTTTCCAGTCTTACATTTAGGTCTTTGATCTATTTTGAGTTGTCAATCTTTTTGTTTGTTTGTTTTTTCCCTCATGCTCTTCCTAGATATTGTTCATTTTGTGGCTTCTTGAATTCACTGCTTGGTTTACTTTTGTTTGTTTGTTTGTTTGGGGTGTTGGGGATTGAACTCAGGGCCTTGCACTTGCTAGGCAAGTGCTCTACCACTGACCTGAATCCCCAACACCTTGGTTTACTTTTATTTTTCATATTTATAGAGTATAACAAAGCCTGTGAGACTCCGAGTTTTTCTCTGTGTATGGGAAAACACAAATAGTGAGTTTCTCTGAGTTTTTCTCTAATTCTTTAAAGAATTATACCCTAAAGCCAAATGTCCTTTTTCTGTTTTTATTTTCTTAAACTTTTGAGTATAAGTTGCATTTTTTGTTTCATCTAAGAATTAAGAAAATATTTTAACTTCTAGTATTTTTAGTTTTGAAAAATTATCGCTTTGTTGTTGTTATTTTATGACCAGTGTTAGAGAATATCTTCTGATTATACTCTATAATATAGGTATCATGGATATTTTAAAAGAGTATGTGTATTGAAAATCCCCTATATCCTGCCTTTTTAAAATTTTGCTGTATTTTTTATGGAATGTTCCTAGACGGTACTATTTAGCTCAGTGGTTAGAGTGCTTGCCCCACAAGCACAAGGCCCTGAGTTTGAGCCCCAGCACCAAAACAAAAAAAAAAAAGATAAGCCAATACTTTTTCTTCATATAAAATATGCTGAGCCAGTTGTGATGGTACATACCAGTGATCCTAGCACTATGGGAAGCTGATGCAGAAAGATGGCAAGTATGAGCCCAGCCCAGGCATCTTAGTGACTTAGCAAGACTTTGCCCCAAAATAAGAAATAAAAAAGAAGCTGGGGCTGTAGCTCAATACATAGGCTCTGGGTTCAATCTCCAGTACCATCAACCAGCCAACCAGCCAACTAATAAATAAATACATAAGCTATTTTTCCCAGTTACTTCTGTTTTAAATTCTATTATTTTCTATATTTTATTTTCTTTTCTGTATTAGGGACGACTAGATTTTTTTTTTTTTTTTTTTTTTTTTGTGCTGGGGATCGAACTCAGGGCCTTGTCCTTACAAGGCAAGTGCTCCAACCACTGAGCTAAATCCCTAGCCCTACTAAATAATTTTTGTTGGCCTTTGTCTTATCTTTATTAGCTTCTTTGTTTACCCATTGCTGTATCATTTTAGGAGAGATTCCAGTAAAATGCACAACCATGCATAAAAACACACATGCAATTTTGGTTTGATACAAGCAGAGAATCTAACTTTTAATAAGGAGGTTTAACTGTGTGTGGTTTCTGTTTTCCTTATTTTGCCTTTGTTTTTCTTATACCACCTTTCTTTTGGTGTGTATTAATCAAATCTGTGTATCAATCAAGTCTGTTTTTGTTTTCTGCAAACTGTAGAAGAATTGAATGTATTTTCTATTTGTAATTTTTCACCTCCCAACTACTCTTTCCCATACCCAACCAGATGTATATTTCCACCATTCAATGAAATGGCTCTAATAGGTCACCAGTGACTTCAAATTCCTAAATCCAGTGAACACTTCAGCAGTGGTCTTATTATACCCCTGAAAGCATTGAACATAATCGACTATCCCACCACACCCCTTACTCTATGACCTGTTCTTTGTTTGCCTTTTTCCTTTCCATCTCCCTCACCTCCTCTTCAGTTCTGGGCTCTAACTGCTTCTCTATATTCCATCACCAGGTGATCTCCTCTATTTTGCTTTCAATTACTATCACCTATGACTATGATCTCCAAGTCTCTAGCCCAGACTTCTTTTTTGAGCTCTGAACTAGTATGTACAATTGTTCTCTAGATATTTCTATGTGACATCTAGTGGGCTCTTTAACTTCAGCATGTCCGAAGATGAATCCATGACCTTTCCCTTCTACCAACTCTCTCCTTTCCCCTTTCTTCTATCTCTTCAAACTGCAGTAACCTGTATTTATTGCTCAGGCCGTAAATCTAAGAATCATTACAAGACTTTTCTGTTCTTTACTGTGGCAGGATTCTCGCAGAGAGAGGAGGGATACTGAGGCTTTTTCTAGGAAGTGGCGTTTATTTGTGCCAGCACGAGGTTCAGTAGGTTAATACCCAAAAGGCTGAGCTCCAAACATGGCAGGGTTTTTCTTTTTGTACAGTTCTTGTGTCTGTCTCCCATAAATGGTAACACACTAACATACTACAGCCTGACTGGGTACAATCTATGTTACAGACCAGTGCTAGAACTATACACTGGTATCTAGGAACTATCTCAGCCATATTGTCTTTCTTGATCCTGAGAAGACTCCCCCTCCACTGCGCAGCCACACTCCTCTGGGGAAGGGTCCTGCCACAAAACCAGTCACATTCTAATTGCTAGGTCCAAATGTTTCTGCCATCGGTGTATTTCATGGACTCTTCGCTTCTCTCCACCTCCACTGCTAGCCACTTGGATGACTAACATCTCTTACCTGGACAAATACATCAATTTCCTCACTAGTTTCCCAGCTTCTACTTTTGGTGCTTTTGTTTTGTTTTGAGACAGAGTCTTACTGTATAGCCCACATTGGCCTCAGTAGGCATATGCTACCACACCCAGCCAGTTTCCACTCTTGCTCCTCTAAAATCCATGTTTTACATAATACCAAGAAAGAGCTTTCTGACGTAGACATCAGATCATAGCACTCTTTGACTTTAACTCTTCCAGCAGACACCCCCCCCCACCCTTAGAATAAAAAACAAGCACCTGCAATTCAAGGCCTTTGTGATTTGGGCCCTGACAACCGCCAACTTTCCTTTCCTTCTCTTCCTGTTTATGTTCCAGCCACCCCAGCCTTCCTTCACTTGCCCCAGAATGGTGACTGCACTCCTTGCCAGTGCCTTGCCCTGACATCCTCATCCCTCCATACCTTTGCAGGGCTGGCTCCTTCTTGTCATCTGAGTCCCAGCTTAAAAGTTTAAGTCCCTTTGGGGAGAACGTCACTGAACTCTTATCCCCGCACCCAAGTCACTGTCACATCACCCTGTCTTATTGTCCTCATCATGCTTACCACTGTCTAGGACTATGTGAATAATTCACTTGTTTATTATATGTCCCTTCCCCTAAAATATAAACTTCTTGACCACAGGGACCTTGTCTGTTTTTTCACCTTTGTATCCACAGTAACAACAGTGCCTGGCAGTCATAAGTGCTCAATAAAATGGGTCTAATGAATTATTAACTTCCAGTAAACCCCCACTGCTTGGATGCAGGTACAGAAAGGTAGAGGGTTGCATTCAGCAGATCTGTATTTAAATACAAGTTGAATATCTCTGAGAATCTGAAATGCTCCCAAATCTGAAACTTTGTGTCAACCTGAGGCCCAAGTGGAAAGTTCTACTACATCTGACCTCATGTGACAGGGTGCAGTCAAAATGCAGGTACACTAAAAATATTGTATAAACTTGCTTTCAGGCCATATGTATAAGATGTACACGAAACACAAATGAATTTATGTTTAGGCTTGGGTGCCATCCCCAAGATATTTCATTTGTATTTGCAAATATTGAAAAAAATCTGACATCTGAGGACTGGGGATTTAGCTCAGTGGTTAGAGTGCTTGCCTAGCAAGCACAAGGCCCTGAGTTTGATCCCCAGTACCGAAAGAAAAAAGAAAAAAAATATCAGACATCTAAAGCTTGCTTGCAGTCCTAAGCAGTTTGAGTAAGGAGTACTCAATGCGTATTGGCAACAATGCTAATTAGATGTTTCTCTTGGCACATTATTCAATCTTTAGTTTCCTAATCTGAGACAAAAGGATAGCAACAGTATTTGCCATTCAGTGCTGCCCTAAGGATTAAATGAGAAACTGAAATGCTTGGCACCATGACTAGTATACAGTAAGAGCTCAAGCTGGATGTGGTGGTGCACACCTGTAATCCTCGCTACTTGGAAGGCCGAGGCAAGGGGATGGCAATTTTGAGGTCTACCTGTGCGATTTAGTGAGACCCTGTCTCAGAAATCCTAAAAAGGGCTGGAAATATAGCTGAGTGGTAGAATACCTGTGGGTGCAATCTCTTGTACTGCAAAAGAAAAAAAAAGCTTAATAAATCATAGTATAATTACATAACTTATATGTACGCATACATATGCTCAGCGCTCATCTTTTCTTGGTGTAATGTTTCTACTGTCCTGCCTTGGAAACCTCAACTTGTGCGTTCTTATCTATATATCAAAAGTTCATTTCATCTTTAACGTTAAGAGATTTATCTCAAAACACAAATGTTCTTCTTCAGCATAATGTTATGGTTTTGAGTGGCCTCCCATCCCATCTGTGCCCTCAGAGGTCTGTGAAGGGTAAAGACACACAAGTCTAAACGAATATGGCATGTGTTGAAAGGAACAGGGTAAAATCACCTGTGCACGCATCATAAAGTCCCATGAGCACAAGTTAATGAAGTAACTTCCATTATGGTGAAATCCACCCCTTTTACTACACATAATGACTGCAACAGCTCAATCTTTATCATTTATTATTTTTATTTGGACAACATATATACATATGTACAAAATACCTACTGTCAGAATCCTCTTTTATAATTTCATTTGATTTACAAAAACAGGACAGCAAAATAACTTAGGTCACTAATACTGTACAAAAATAAAACTGATTAAACAGTTGTAAAGATCAGTATCTTACAGTGTTACAGACCATTCATCCGCTGTGAAAGAACATCTTGAGCTACCCAGAGTGATGAGTACTGTGCTAAATCTAACTGCAAACTGACAAACTAATTGGTTTCTGTAATTATAACTACCAAATATAATTCTCAAAAGAAGCATGATGTGGAGTTCCAAGCCAGGGCATCATTCCACAATGGTGAAGGGCTTTCTTCTTCCCTAACAAGGAGAGGAGATATCTTAACTCTAAAACTATTAAATTTTCCAGAATATGACAACTACTTACAGTATTAGATAAAACAGCTTTTCTTTCTTTTTAACACCTGCAATAATAGTCTTTCAAAAATTCAGTTTGGTTAAAAAAGTAAACAAAAATTACTATCCTGCATCTGGATTTTCATAAGTTAAATCCATGGTCTTTTTAATATAAAAAGTAATTGTTTCATAGTTTTAGTGTTCAACGAACTCTAGTAGTCCTATTTGAACCATATCTTGATATAATAAATCTAATTAGAATGCTGGTTCCTGTTTTGTGACATTGTAAAACAGGACTTATCACAAAGAATAAAAAGCCTTGAGTTTATATGTTACTTGCGTGTAACATATAAGAGAATATCAAATGTGTGTGTCTGTCAACTACTTGAAAAGGCAATTACCAACTTTTTTGGGAAGTAAATTGTGCATTTTTTTAAAACAAGTTGCTGCATCTATATCCATCTAAGTGCTTGACAAAAGCCACATACAGATTTAGGCTCGCAACTATAAAGATTGTCTTTCACTGACTTGACTTTGTTTTCCTGTGTTTCTTTCTGTGAGGGAAAGCTGAGTTTGTACAAGTTAGCAAGTTGCTAAGCAACCCCAAACTCCGCGCTCACTAAAAGGCAGCGTGCAGAGCATCCTAAGCCTTTCCATGAGCTCAGTAAGAAATAGGCAGCCTAACCTATTTCGTATGGAAGAACAGATGTCCTTGAAACTTATTTTGGACACAGAAATTAAAATTTGGTTTAAAATAAGCGTTTCAAAAATCTGAAACAGAGGTAGAAAGTGTTCTTTATTTTTCCTGACATGTTTTCTCGTGAGAAAACACTCTCCTTTTTAGCCCATGGACTGCTCCCAGTCCCTAATGTTAAAAGCAGTTCTCCCAATAGAACTACTAATACAACTACATTGGTTAAACGAAAAAACACCGCGCTAGTGATGGCTGTTGTATCGGAAGTCGGAGTCAACTGTGACCTGTGCCAGCTGTAGGAGCCCCTTTCTGAGCTGGACACAAGCGTGTGTCAGGTGAAATCATGAGCTCATGACCAGGTGGGCACCCTGTGTTTATGCAACACTTTTTACAGCATGTGGATAAACCAGGGTGCACTGGAGCGCCCTATTTTAAATATCAGAGAAAATCACCAGAAAATGTTATTTCTGAAGAAAAAAATGTAAACATTTCCCCCGTGATCACCGCTGACTCCTCTCATTTGAGGTTTGGTTTCTGTTTTTAACCATGAAAACTCAGTTCATTTTTCTGGCTATGTAAAGGCCAAAATTAAGTTTTCAGTGAATGGCATAGTACGGATGTAGTGGTTTAGGCCTTGTAGACACCTAGATATGAGATATATAGTGGCGAGGCTACTGATGTAAAAGGTACAGTGATGTGATTTCATGCGTATGTATTTCATTGGCTTATGTTCTCCGAAGGGGACTGTTTTCCAGAGTCTCCTCTGAAATCATCGTGGTATTTTCCCTTGACATTCACTACCTACAGGGATAGTTTTCTTTTCATATTTCAGCTCCCTTTCCTTTTATATATCTCTTGCACCCAACAGTGGAAGATTTGTAGAAACATGGGAAGGATATCAACAAACCATTTCCCCCCCTAAAAAGCGGCATTTCCAGACCTAGTGACCGTATGCACCCACTGAAATAACACGGGACAGAGTCAGAGTGCCCTCTCGGTGGCATTATGGTGTAATAAGGTAATGTTAACTAAAAGGATAGGAAAATCTGGACAAGTTAATAGAGTTAAAATTCTGTTTGTTCTTCTTTTAATATTTTGAAAGCATACCCTCCTTCTCCTTCAGCATGTGTTGTGTATATTCTCCCCTCACGTCTTTGCCATGAGTTTTTAGGGAAAGGTGTATACTGTAAAATAGATTATAACGTGGTGCAAACAGAACGTCTGCTTCTATCTTCAAAGCATGTATTTAACTTATTCATCCTCTGCATTAGAAAATAAAAGTGCAGCTTATGTTCAAAAAGTACAATTCATACAAAGCAAGGTTGAAAAGTTCCATACTTAGTGTAACCTTTAGAAGGTTTGTCTTGATTAGCATAAATTCGGACTCTGCTTACCCATTGACTATAAGTAACTGTTTTGTTTTCAAGTCTTTAGATGACGGATCATGCTGGAGTAGATGTGCTCTTGCTTGCATTAAAGACAGCTGTGCTATGGAGTATTCAATCTCAAAAGTTAATGTGATTCAAGAGAGTGGTTTTGCTAATACACAAACCGAAGCACACTCGTCATTACATTAAAAGGTAAGAAAACAATTCTGAGACAGCAAGCATAAAGGCCCAGGATTGCTGTGTGATGCCACAAAGTCACCTCACCCTGTCGGACATATGTACACCAGTGTGAACTGAAATCCTACCCCAGTCTTGGTCTTGCCCCCCCCACCCCCCGGAAAAATAAGGGAGAAAACCACCAAATGCATTCGCCTTCCCTCCAGCGGTCAGAGACGCTTCCAAGGGGACCAAGTGTTGACTTTGATCTTAGGCTACCGTGTGCTTTTTAAAAAACAACGCAGGGAGAGGAAAAATCAGAATATTGACCAAAGAGCTGTGACCTCCTGCCGTCAGTGTGCCTCTTCTGGGGCCTGGTGTCCGTGTGTCCGCCTGTTTCCTGGGAGTAGTTCTGTCCTTTGGGGTCCATCCCTCCCTGGCTGCCGTGGGTAGCACCTCACAATGCATTGGCCAGTGCCTTTTTCGATCTCTTGATCATGCTGGGGTGGAACTCGGTGTGACGCCGGGCGTGCTTTGTGAGGTGGTCACTCCTCATGAAGCGCTTCTCACAGAGTGGACAGCGGAACTGCTTTTCCCCAGTGTGGGTCCGGTAGTGGCGGGTCAGCTCATCTGAGCGGGAGAACTTTTTAAGGCAGTCTGGCCACGTGCAGGGAAAGGGCCGTTCACCTAAGAGAAGGGAATCGAGACAGGATGCCGTTTAAGGAACATGAAGAGGACCTGAAGGCCAACCCCGGGCAGCAGTCCTTGAGACTCAAAGGTAAGACCCCGCCAGGAGTGTTAGGGGCTGAACTGTGCCCCACCCCTACCCCAGCACCTCAGAATGTGACTGCACATTTTGCCTCCCTAGCCACGATCCAGCCGACTGTGGATGGAACATACTTGGCAAGGAAAACCTACCTCTGTGCTCAGTATGTACTGACTTCTTGGCATTACTGCGGTACCTTGGTCCTTGTTAATTGGTTTCTGGGAGGTTCAGCGTATACCAGAAATGAGGAGTACCAAACAAACTGTTTTGGCTGGCAAGGCTAGGGGACCATAAGGCATTCGACACAGACAGGTTCTAGCTTGTGCTTACAGTACCAAATGACCAGTACCACTACCAGTACTGCAACAAAATTTTCATGCCACAACGCACTGATTAAAAAATTCAATGAGTTTCAAAGCAGTTGAGTACCAAGGTGCAGCTGTATTAGCTACACAAAACAGCATAACAACTACTCATACAGATTTACATTTTATTAGGTATCATAGGCAATCTAGAGATGATTTAAAGTGCATTAGTTATATGCAGATGTAATACCTGCATTTTATATAAGGAACTTGTGTCTGAGGGGGGAGGGTCCCAGAACCAATGCCCAGCAGATACTGAGGGACATTCTGGAAAGAGACGACTAAGGTGGGCCTTTACCTGACCATTGGCATCCTTCTAAGAAGAGATGAGAAAACAGACGTGAAGATTGGGAGAGACCAGGAAGACACAGCAAGAAGGCAACCGTCTACAGGCAGACTGGCCTCAGAAGGGACAACACAGCTAAACCTGGCCTCAACTTCCAGCCTCCAGGGCTTGAGACAATACATTTCTGTTGTTTAAACCACCTAGTTTGTGGGGTGGTTTGGCATAGTTTGGTTTGGTGGAACTGGGGGTTGAACCCAGGGTCTCTGCAGTGAGCTACAGCCCCAGCCCATCTTTCATTTTTTATTTTGAGACACGGTCTTGCAAAGTCACTAAATTGCCCGGGGTAGGCTCAAACTTGCCATTCTCCTGCATCAGTCTCAGCGTGCTAGGATTATAAGAATGCACCATGATGTCCTGTTTAGCCTTTGGTTCTTTGTTACAGCAGCCTTAGCAAACTAATACAATGAAGAAATTGCTGAGAATCACCTCTAAGCAAGTGAACTTGATATTTTGTATCTAATAGATCCCTCAGAAAAAATTTTTTTTGTTTTTATTCTGTGCACTTCCTGGTTTTCATGAGTTCTCTCAGGCGTCCAAAGGATGAAGACTTTTGCTAAATTTCCTGGCATTAAAGAGACGGAAGAGAACTGAGGCATCTGGACCAACCAACCTCGCACCCGGAAGAGAGATTTCCCTTTGACCTCTGAGCGCTGCGACCACTAAGCATGTGGGAGCAAAGATTGTAGTAATGGGGATCCCAGACCTTGTGAGACAGCCGGGGAGTTCTTGAGCATCTCTGCCATAAACTCTTTTACTGATGTGAACTCTCTCTGTGCAAGGGCCATATTTCAAGTCTTGTTGTCTTAACACTAAGAATAAGTTTGTTCCCTCTGCCACATCCTAGTCCTTCGAGTATCTGAGGGCAGCTATCATGTCTGTCTAATCTTTTCCAGACTAAACAATCCCAATTTCTTCCATATTCCTCCTAACAGAAGAACTAGCATTATTATAAAAGTAATCACATAGGTATAGACAGAGAGTTAAGGGATTCCTGTGCATTATGTGCCTGGATTCTCAGTGAGACTATTTGCTCAGGGTCACACTGTTAGAAAGCAGGTAAAGATGCCAAGCTCTGTGCTCCTAGCCACTCTGCTGCCCTGCCTCAGGTGGGTCATGTTTCCACACTGCACCTCATCCTGGCTGCTTGTCCTGGAGTCATGCTGTTGTGCCCGCGCCCTACTTGGAATGCAACTAAACCCTGCCAGGAGGACATGCTCAGGCCACGGACAGCCTCCTGCTGCTCCAGACCCCACCACAGTGGTGGCGAGCAGGCCTGCATTCACACCCCAGAAGGAAAGGTGGAAGCGAAAGGTCAGCGGAGAAGAGAACCTCACCTGCTCTCATGTGACTGCCTGCACAGACCAAAGCGGCTGCTTCACAGACACAGGACACTCAGGCTGTGGTTTCCGCAGAGCTCTCAGACACACCTTGTAGGTGTGAGGAGTGAGCATTTTCTCACTCCTGACCCAGCCTTCCTGGGAAGCCAGAGAGGAACTGCAGTCTGGGAGCTGTCCAGCATAGAGCATCAGAGTCACTGGAAAAGCACTCACCACTCCCCATCCCCGTTTCTCTGAACCCACGTATTTTCCGGGATCATCTATAGGTGACCGGGGGTTTTGCTGTTCTCTAAGTACAGCAGTGGTCTAACACCTCGCACAATCTACTTGTCCTTGTGGGAAACCCAGTGTGGCAAAATGACTGCAGCAGCCAATTCCCTATATGTAGGTCTGGTTACTAGACCACCAGTGGTAGCGAACTTAGGGCACACATGTTATTTGTTTTTCTCTTAAGACAAGAGAGGTATGAGTTGTTCTTTCTAAACGAAAACCTCAGTATTCAGGTTTAATTGCAGTGTTGGCACTTTGCAAGGCTGCAGTTGGGGCACTTGTCTCCAAAAGGTTCGCCATCAGTGGGCTAGTACAAATCCTCTGTACTGAAGAGTTATGGTGGCAAAACGCAGCAGCAAACCAGTGAACACTGACTCTGCCCAAGGTGGAGGAGAGCCAGGGGATGGCACACAAAAGCATCCCTGCGTGGGGCCAGAGAGAAACAAGAGCAAAAGAGCTTTCACCTAGAACTCCACAAAGACTTGAAATCGCAAACTCTACTTCGCAACTGGTGTTGGCTGAGTAGCATTTTACTCACTTCTGTAGACCTTTGAGCAGGAGGGGACATGCCGATTATCACAACCCAGTGAGTCTGAGCTTCTCCAGCAAGGACAATGTCATGCATGGCTTTTGTCCTACTCACGCTGCTGGGCAATCCATATATGCCCAAGCTCATATGCAGTCATCGCTCAGAATTTGAGGGGAATTCTCGACCTTGAACTCACTATGTAATGCAGGCTGGCCTGGAACTTGCGGTGGTGCTCCCAAGTGCTGGCATTACAGGCATGCACCACTGCACCCAGAACATCTTCTCATATATTTCAAATGATTTTTGGATTATTTATTATATCTAATACAATATAAATGCTATTTAAAATAGTTGCCATACTGCATCATTAGGGGATAATGGCAAGGAGGAAAGTCTGTACTTGCACAATTTTTTTCTGAATACTTTTGATTTGTAGCTGTTCATATCCACTGACCTGGAACCCATAAACACAAAGGTTTGCCTATGTGTGTGTGTGTGTGTGTGCGTGTGTGTGTGTGTACTGTGAATGTATTCATTTACAGGTCACTCATCTGTACCAAAACCTGCTCAGAAGTTAATGGGTTCCTGGAGAAGACTTCTAGGCTATTCTAGACTGAGATTGAAGCAAAGTACTTTCTAACCCCAAAGAGGCACTTACAGAGAAATATTCTTCTAAACACGCTATATTAAAAATATGACATGGGGATATAATTCATAGAGTAGTAAGTTGGAAAACGACAAAAGAAAATAAAGCCAAAAACTCTCCACTCTATCCTTCTTGGCACCTTCTCTCCACTGCTATATGACATGCAGGGAAGAAAAACAAAAGGCCAAGTTCAGTGCTTTCTCAATGCTGTGAAGGACAAAAACCCATTGGAAGTGGTCTTGTGGGTTAGCTTATTCAGCGGCACATGTTCTTGTGTCTTTCAACTGAGTCATGAGAGGAAGAGGTTATTTACTTGAGGGAGTCTGTGTCCACTGTGGGGAAAATGGATCAGAAGACCAGTCTGCTGTGGGCCACAACTCCCTCTGCATTAGGAAATGACTTTATAGAGTGCTGTGCAAAGTGTCATGGAGCCTGGATGAGCTGTGGGTATAGAACTGTTACCCACTCATGCTTACACCTTACATATATGATATCTCAAGTGTAACCAGGATTCTCTGCTATGGAACTTTTAGTCTTGCTAATGGCTAGTTGTCATTTTGTGCTTGTTCTCATTGTTTCTAATCCAGATGCTGCCACTGACCTGGCATCCTTATGCTGAGATGTTTCAGAGAAAAGAGAGGGACACCCACAGAGCCCAGAGAAATCAAGGGCCAAGATCAGCCTTTTTTAGCTCCTAGTTTGTATGACTCAAACTAAGCATGTAAGATCGGCTTTGAAGGAAGTTGCAAGTGTAAACGTCTTCTGATCATTTTGATACTTCTAGATACTTTGGAAAAATATCAGGAGCTTTTGGGCAGTGATCTAAATCAGGGGTAGCAAGCTACAGCCCACCAGCCAAGTCAGGCCTGACATGAGTCAAGACCACACGGTTGAAAACACATCAAAAGAATAATATCTTGTGGCAGGAGAAAGTTACATGAAATTTAAAATTTCATTCGCACATATAAGGTTTTATTGGAAGCAGCCAAACTGTGCTTAATGTATTGTCTGTGGCTGCTTTTTCTCTACCACAGCAGTGCTGAACAGCTGTGACAGAGACTGTATGGCCCAGAAAGCTGAAAATACTTACTATATGTTCCTTTACAGCAAGGTGTCTGACCACTGGCATTAATTGGATTTGAACTTCTACTTCATTTACACCAGCTTGTAAATTCAAATATCTTCGGGAGGGCTGGCGATGTAGCTCAGTGGTACAACACATGCCCACCACATGTGAGGCCTCAGATTTGATCCCTGGTACTACAAAAACAAACACTTGAGCACAGCAGCAGATGCTCAGGAGGCTGATTCAAAAGGATCTCAAGTTTGAGAGCAGCCTGGGCAACTTAGCAAGACCTCGTCTCAAAAAAAATAAATAGGGCTGGGGATGTAATTCAGCGGTGGAGCACTTGCCTAGCACGCACAGATGTCTGGGTTCAACACCAATGTCTTCAGAAGCCAGACATAACAAAATGAGTACAGTGCTGGAAGCATCGAATCACGGGTTGTGGTGGAATCCATGGTCAACTGCAGGGTGTTTCCCCACTGAGAGGCATGCAAATTTAATGCTTCATAAAATGGTGCTGGCCAGTGGTGTGTGCTGGCTGGATTCGGCTTATGGACCCACAATCTGCAGCCCTTTGAAGAATCTTCCACCTCTTCACCCCAGTGGACAGTTTGTATACAACACCTCTATGGGATCCATCCTATCATGTCAGTCAATGACAAGTGCATGACAAGCCATCACCAAGGAAATGACAGCACGGCTTGCACCTAAGAAAGTACAGCATGGGGAAAGCGTATGTATCGAGAAACAGGAGGAAAAGAGAGCCCCTGAGAGACTGTGACTTTTTTCCCCCACAGCCTTGGGGGGAAACCAAGTCAGGCCCTCCCTTAGCTCAATGCCAAAGTCCAGAGGGGAATGGTCAACTTCCTCATGCTAAACACACCATAGGGCAAAGAACTATCAATGAGAGACTCTTTCAACCTGAGTTTAGTATTAATGAGAGAATTAGCATCCTCTGGGGAAGAAAAAACCAGGCTTGTACCACTACTTTATTTCTGGCCTTCACAGAAAAAACACACCCAGTGGCAATGACACAATAAACTCTGCCACACCGGAGCAGAGCTGTAGTTTTTCTTATTATTTATATATCACTCTCGCCCCTTTTGGCAACAAGCTGAGCACCTCTGTACCACAGACTCGTTCCTCAGAGTAGAAAATAAACTTGATCAAAAAGCTTCTGAGTGGGGCTGGGGATTTAGCTCAGTGGTTAGAGTTCTTCCCTTGCAAGCACAAGGCCCTGAGTTCGATCCCCAGCACCAATCAATGAATCAATCAATCAACAAATAAACTTTGTCACCACTTAAAAAAAAAAAAAAAGCTACTGAGCACTGCACAGAATGTGTAGAAGACTCCGCAGAGCAGACTGGGCCTCCAGATTCTCCTGGGCCTTGCGGTGGGTAAGAGGAGAAGCCAGGTGGGCCTGCTGGCCATGGGCAACCTGCTCTGCTCCAAGACAGCTTGTGCGTGCACAGGGTCTTCCTCCCCAAAAGCGCCTGGGTACCTCGAGAAAGCCCTGAAGCTCACGAAGGTCGGGTGTCCACACCGGACAAGGAGAGCTGGGTGTGCAGCAAGCACAGGGCTTGCCCACTGCACACACCCCACCCTCTGCCAGCTCCCCGAGTCCAGACAGCTGCTATGGAGGCCCTGGCCGGGGGCCAGGAGACCTATGCACTGGTGGTGCCCCCTTCCTACCTGGTTTTCCCATCTCTTCCTCACATCCAGGGAAGGGCCTAAAAAGCACTAAACTTAATTGAGGCAGGAAGGTTAAAATACAAAATCAAAATCTCGGGGCTGGGGATTTAGCGCAAACGGTTAGAGTGTTTGCCTCCTGAATTCGATCCCCAGCACCAAAAAATAAATAAATAAATAAATAAATAAAAAATCAAAATCTCCCATTGCTTCTAGCAGAGTAAACTAGCCTGGTACAAAGCAAATCTAAGGTCTCTCCTTTTCAGAAGAGAATTCTAAGTGTCAATTAAGAAGCGCAGCAGCCCACATACGTACAAAATCAATGTGACTTCTTGAGGAAAAATAATAGTTTAACAGCAAAACTGCAACTGGAGTTCCATGGATAAAAAGATAATCTGGTATCAGAAAGTCATATCAACATTATTCCTCATTTTAGCATGCTAATACACAGTACACAACACACAGACACACACACACACACCCATTTGCCTTGATAGATGCAAAATAGTAAACAAAATGTTGATAAAATTCAACATCTACCCCTAGTAAAAGCTTTTAGGAAAACAGAATAGCCAGAGGTGGTGGCGTACACCTGTAATTCCAGCACTCCGAAGGCTGAGGTAGGAGGATCGCTTCGAGTTTGAAGCCAGCCTGGGCTACATAGTGCGTTCAAGGCCAGCCTGAACTATACAGCCAGACCCTGTCTCAAAAACTGTAAAAGAGACGAATAATTCCTCACCAAGATAAAAAATAACAGGTCTGAAATCGTTCCTCAGCAGGGTCAACAGTAAAATAAAGTAGCAATTCTACAAAAGTCAAATTCAAAGCACAAACAGACACTCACTCCTATCACAACTGAACACTGTCCAGAAAATGGTAGTCAGTGTAATTAGATAACAAAATAAGAAGTAAATGCTAAGGAGGAGATACATAAGATAAATAACTGACAAAGCCCATATAAGTTCAAAGCACATTCATAGTTGAAAACATATAAAACAGCAGTAATTTTCTTCACATTAACCACCACCAGTCAGGATAAAGCTGAAAATGAAAGTTCAGGACCTTCAAAATGAGAATAGTAAAAGCTTGTTGTAAAAGAAAATGAAGAAATGGAACACTTTCCACACTCTTGGATGGCAGGACTCAGTAGTGTGAATACAGCAATTGTGTACAAATTCGTCTATGAAATTAATACACTATAGGAATTTCTTTTCCTTCAGTGTGACAAAATTATTTCTAAAATTCCTTTGGAAGGATAAAAATGCCCAGCTTGCCAAGAAAATTTTGCAAAAGGACAAAAACTAAGTGAGCACTTGCAATGTCAGTTATTAAAATGTATCATTGAAGCTTATGATAGTTAAGATAGTGAGATACCAGCATATGAAAAGACAAATTGGTAGCACAGAGCCCGACTATAAGCCTAAGAATCTACAGGGGTTTTGAGTATAGTAAGTGGTGTACGTCAAATCAACGAGGCAAAAAATGTTTAATTCCATAAGTGATGAGACATTAGGTTAAAACAAATTAAATCTGGACCCATCCCTACCTTGTACTTGTCACTTAAATGAATTCCAAATGGCTATATATGTAAATATAAAAATAAAACCACATAGGTAAATATTTTTAGACTCTTTCTATTCTGGAATGGAGACTTTCTAAACATGAAAGCAAAGCCAAAATTCTATTTGAAGGATAGTTTTGAATATATAAAAATGTTAAACTTCTACATGGCAAAAATACATATATAAGTAAAAAAATTTAAGAATCAAAATTATGAACTAATACAAGAATCTGAACATACGATAAAAGAATAAAATCTGTACTATACAAGGATACTAATTAAAATGAATATTCCAATTTTATAAAAGTGGACGAGGATGCAAATAAACAATTTATAAGAAATACTAATGAAGCCAAGCATGGTGATACACATCTGTAATTGCAACATCTGTGATTGCAAATTCAAATTCAGTTTACACAATTTAGTGTCTTACTGAGATTCTATCACAAAATAAAAAACAAAAAGGGTTGGGGGGGTGGTTCAGTGCAAAGGCCCTGGGTATAATCCCCCATACCACCAAACAAGAAAAGAAACAAAAAAAAGGACAAGAAATACTAATGACTAAGAAATAAATACATAGAAAAAAGCCTGGACTACATATAAAATATGAATAGTAATTATCTACAAGTGAGGGAATAAAGAGTAACTTCTACTTTGTTATTTTCCCCTGTATTTCTTGATTTTTAAAAACCAGTACAAATTTCTTTCATGAGACAAGTTTAAATTAGTATTTTTTTAAAAATGTTCCTGCCAGGCGTGGTGGTGCATGTCTGTAATCCCAGCACTTGGGAGGCTGAGGCAAAAGAATCAGCCTAAATTCAAGGTCAGCCTGGACTACATAGTGAGACCCTGCCTCAAAAAAAAAAAAAAAAAAAAAAAAGTTCCTGAAAACAACAGTGCATCTGAGTTTAAACTGTTCCACAAATGGGTGTTCAAGAGTGTAGCCCATGGGGACTGGTATGTGCGATTCACTGTCAATTGAGAAGTTACTGGGACCCTCCAGGTGTCCAAGACCCAAGAAAAGAGGAAGAGTCATTCTGTTTCCTTCTCAAAGTGTTAGAAAGTAAGAACTCTTCGGAACACACATCTGTTCTCGCCCTCCTACACCTCCTCCTTTCCTACTTTTCCCATATGTGGAAGGGAAATGGCCCTATGTGGGCAGACAGAAAGCTCCCTTCAGAGGTGGGACTGCACTGCCAGGAGTGGCAGGGCTGCCCGAAGAAGGACGTCTTTCTAGGAAGCAGGCAAGAGGAGTAAGGTCATGAAGAGGTGTAAAGATCACAGTCCGAGCAAGCATCCTGGTCAACGAGGCCCACACAGATCCGCCCAGACTCCAGCCTCAAGTGCCCTGGGGTCCGTGACCGGCTGGCCTCTGTCCCCATCAGAAAGGAATGTGGACTTGCGGTTACAAAATGTAAATGAGTGCTTTTCTTCCCTCCTCTGCCCTCATGTGCAGAACCACCAATACATTGGACAGAAGAGGCCTGCAGACCATCCCTGGGAACGGAGAACTCCACATTCTTCCACGTAGATCATTTCACTTAAAACTGGACTCAAAAAATCAAGAAATCAGTCAGGCATGTTGGGATACACTTATAATCCCAGCACTCAGGAAGTTTAGGCAAGGAGACTGCCATGAGTTCAAGGTCTGCTATATAGTGAGACCCTGTCTCAATAAAAAAAATAAAGAAAATAAAGAAATCAAAAGCCTCCTGTTTGCCAGAACTACTGCTCCATCTGTAGATGTTCCGTATGAACATAAATGCTTGATGGGCTTTGAGGGAATAATCCTGCCTCAATGCCGTCCCATCTCATTACCTCTTGCTCCTGACCTCTCACTGAATCCTTGTGGTTTAGGTGCCTTTTATAGTTTGTTGATTCAGCCGAGTCATACAGAGTTTGGATGTGAGATTTCACTGCCTGGTCCCTGTATGTATCTGTGGGAAGGTTCTGAAATGGGGAGTGGGTGTGTCTGTAACCCCTGTAGGCAGCTCTTTGTTGCTCAAGCCCTCTGGTGTTTAGGAAACACGCCTATCTTCCTATTACTTAATCTCAGAGATCTGTAAGAAAGCCCATGCAATCCTGGTGGACTTCAAACAAAAGATGACGGACAAGAGATCTGATCATTTAGAAATTCCCAATCCTGCAAGAGCGATGTCTGATGTCTCAGTTCTGTGACACGGCCCCCTACCACTTCCATCCTAGAAACTGAATGCAGTACAGAAACAAAATACGGACTATAAACATACATTTCAAACAGTGAATGTCCCGCCTCTTGAACACTTTGATAAAAGACAATGATTAAACCAAAGTCACAGAATTTAGAGCTGGACAATGTTATGGCTTGTATCTAGATGTTCCCCCCACAAAGCCTCAGGCACTCACAGGTGGGGCTTTTCAGAGGTGGCTGGATTACAGGTGTGTAAATATGGATGAAGGTATGTGATACTGGGATTAAGGGTATAGATAATGGAAGCCCCACCCTGGGTGTGGGTGGCACCACCCAAAAGGCCGGTAGCCTGAATGGAATAAAAGGGACAGAGAGAAGACAAGACTGATGCTTGCTGCTTTGCTGCCTTCTGCCTGCCATGCCATGGACTGTTTCTCCTCTGCAATGCTCCTCTGCCATGCCACCCTCCCTTGGAGCCATCTTCCACCAACTGTGGGCTGAAATAAATCTTTCCTCTTTTCACTTGTGGGTGTTGGGTATTTTGTTTTAACAACAAGAAAGGTAACTAAGACAGATAAGATCTTAGTGATCCTCCAAACACACCTCTAGTTCTTTGAAGGCCAGGGCTAGCCCAGGTCAGCTGACTCCGAGGGCAGCATTACTCTGCCTCTGCCCAGTGCTTTGGGGGAGATAAATAATGGCTAATCCACTAGTCACCAAATTCTGAACAGGATACAAACGCTTAACGGCTAAACTATCCTGAGATTATAGACTCTTTTAATCATGGCATTTTGGGTGATTTCTATGACCACTGAATTCAAACTGGTCATGTTTCAGAAGAAGCCTAGTGAAAGGGCAGGTGATTTGCTTAAGGACACCCTGTGTGATAGTGTGCGACCAGATTAAACTGGCTTTCAAATGCCTTCCTTAATTTTGGGCACAAAAGGACACAAAATGTGAAAGAAGAGCCAAGGCTGGGACTTGAATATGATCATTATGTATATACAATGTACCATTACATATTCTTGGTAAAAAAATAATTAAAAAAAAATGTGAAGTCCTCAAGTTTACACTCTTGATTTGCCAGAGTTCCTCACCAAGACCCGAGGGGTAAAACACAAGACTGCCTTTGGAGTCCAGATGGTCCCTAGCTTAGGATGCTTCTTAGACTGTTCATTTTTACAACGGTATGAAGAAACAGGCATTCAGTAGAAACCATACTTTGAAGTTTTAACTTTTCTTGGGCTAGCAATATTTGGTAGAATTCGCTCTCTTGATGCTAGGCAGTGGCGAGGAGCTGCAGCTCCAGCCTGCCCCTGATCGCCAGGGGAAACAACGGATACGCTTCAGTGCACTGTGCTGCTAAGCTAGTGTGTTTGCTAGGTGTATTAAATACATTTTCAACTTACAATATTTTCAACATATGATGTTTACCAGGATGTAGCCTCAGTAAACAGAGGAGCATCTGTACAGACAGAGAGGTTTCTGAGCATTGCCTGGAGTTCTTTACTCTTCTGTTGCAGACAGGCGTGGGAAGCCTATTCCCTAGTTTCCCCACAGCATACCTGCATCCTCTCTAAACCCCTCTAAGAAAGTCCCCGCACATACATTGCAGCTGACCAGTCGGATAAAGGGGTCGCATCTCAGTGAATGCCTTGAAGATTTCCAGTTTTCCTAATGCAGGGTAGGGAAAAGGACTATGTATTTCTGAGCCTCGAACCATGCTGTTGGAAGAAGACCACAGGATGAGGACTGCATGACAGAGGCCGGAATCTAATGGACAGAGCCACTGGACGGAAAGCCTTCTTCAGCAGAGGTTGTCACTGTGTGAGGATGGGGACGCAGACGGGTACATGACAGCCAGTGAAGGCCACTGAGGTCAAAGGAGGTCATGCCATGTGGATGGCCCTGCCAGGATGGCAAAATAGGTGAGCATCTTACCCCATAACAGATCACTTCCAGGAGACAGGCAGGGGATCCCAACCAAGTCCAGGCAAGTACTGTGATTTTACAAACTCTACCCCTGCACCAAAAAAATAAAGCTTACTGGAGAAGCAACTAAGAGAGCCTGAATTGCCAAGATAAAGTTTTTCCCTCACAGCAGAAATGGAGAGATGTCTACCCTCCCTAGCAGCAGGGCTGTGCAGGTGTAAGGAGTCAGTGATGGGGAGACTTCTCCAGCAAGCATTTCCAGCTTTGCCCTCTGGGCTCTGCACGCTACTGGTACCAATGTACAGCTCACCATAAATCCTATCCACATGCCATGTGCCACCATCCGACACATTTTCAAACTTTGACTGCTGGATGTCTGGGATATAGTGGACCATTAATTCTGATGGTTTGTCACCAAAGACCTCTAAGAATGCCAATTCTGGCCAGCTGTGGTGGCCTATATCTGAAATCCCAACTATTGGGGAGGCCAAGGCAGAAAGATCATAGGTTTGAGGTCAGCATAGCCAATTTCACGAGACCCTACTTCAAATTAAAAAATGAAAAGGGCTGGAGATGTAGCTCAGTCCCATTACAACACTTGCCTAGCATGTATGAGGTTCAATTCCCAGTACAGCCAAAAACAACAACAACAAAAAAGTACAGGTCTGAACGGTCCAACCACCATGGAGACCCCCCGTGGCTCCCCCTGGGACCTCAGAGGAGCAGGCCGCAGTCCCCTCCGGTAGGCATCCCCAGGGCTCTGGGGCTGGGTGTGGTTTGCAAGGTGCCGAAGAATGAAAGCCAGCTGTCTCTCTCATTCTTTTTTTGCAGTACAGGGGATTGCAAGGTGGACTTGAACTTTGATCTTCCTGCTTCAACCTCCCAGAGTGTGCACCACCACACCCAGCTCTATATTATTTTTAAACTCTACACTTGCTTCAATTTAAGAGTTGTGGTGAGCATTGTGTACACCGAGTAGACTTCTGACTCTCAAAGGGAACTGAGATAAAAACAGTTCCTCTTTGTAAGGACCAGGTGTTTATTAACATGTAGGCTAATAAACACTCATATAAACATGATTGACTTATCCAAGGACTAAAATGGACTGTCTGCAGTTGGGTCAAGTGAACAGCTCTGAAGATCACACTGCTGCTCTTATATTTGTTCCATGGGAGGCTTTCGGTCTCGGCTTTTAGATCATCTGCTCAGTAGGGCCTGTGAGTAAGCGTCCAAGCACTCATGATACGTCAAAATAATCTGTTTCATGCAAAGACCCTTCTGACCATTCACTTACGGCCTTTTAGGCTGAACTACAGAGATTAAAGAAAAAAAAAAGATACTCTCTTGCCTCCCATTTTGTCAGCTGTTCTTTGGAACATCCTGCTTGCAGATCTACTTGAGCTAATAGCGGGAACAGGTGTTAGTTTTGCCGGCCGTGCATCCATTCCTAGTAGCACACCCCTGAATTTCCTTTTGCAACTGCTCCTTCCCCACTCTGTGGTCCATGAAATTCCAGAGGTATCCCTCACCTCTGGAAGGTGGCTGGGTGGGACCCCGTCATGCCAGTGATGGATGTCAGGGAGGAGTACAAAATCTGAGCTCAGCCAGGAGCACAAAGCCTGGAGCTTCTGCTGGACCCCCTGGGACGGGCGAGTCTTTCCACAGGGCTTGCCGAACTGGCAGGACCAAGGCTGGCCATGCTGGCAACCATATCAGCGTCATTTAGAGAGAGCCTGCCCAGGAACGAAGCCAGACCAAAGACAGCAAGGGTGAGCCACAGAGAGAGCAGACATGGAGCACCTGTACCCAGCAGCCCTGAAACTGGAGCTATCCCAGCTATGTCTGTAACTCTAGCCAATCAACTTGTATTTTGTCCAAGTTTAGATTCCGTTGCTTACAACCAAGAGCCCTGAGAAATACAGCTATGGATCCAAAACTGGTTTTCCAATCGGAAAGGAAGCAGCTTCTGGGTAACTATGGAAAATACGCAGTGGGCGTGGTCAAGAGTCTGAGATTTCTGCTGACTCTATTAACCAAGTTTCATAAAAACCAGGCACAAGCCAAAGCCAGAACAACATATGAGTGGACAACTGAAGACAGGAGGCTTTGGGGCCAAACCCAAGAGAGCTGTGTAAAACAGTGTCTGTCCCTAAGGAAGCGGTCAATAGCCACTCATGCACAACTCCATGCGCTCGGAAGCGAGTTAGGAAAATTGCAATGTAACCTGGGATGAGGTTAACTAACTAGTTTGATTCCTTCTGTTAAGACTAACAGCAGCTTTCTAGCATAGGAATGTAAACTGTTTAGCTTGGAAGCTGGTGTATGATACATGTTCGATATTATTTTTATTCACAAAACTCCCAATGCTTACTATCACCATTTAGTATAGCTTTTTGCATTTAATAGTCACTATTATTTAAATGAATAAGAGGTTCAATTCATCTGGAAAGCTAAACAAAAATCCTAAGAATTGCTACTTATTTGGTTTTTAGAGACAGGGTCTTGTTATGTCATTCGGGATGGCCTTGAACTCACTAAGTAGCCCGGGCTGGCCTTGAACTCACTAAGTAGCCCGGGCTGGCCTTGAAATTGCAGTGATCCTCCTGTAGCACTAGGATTACAGGTGTACGCCACTGGGCCCAGCTAGAAGTGTTTCATTTTTCATTGTAATAACATTCAGTTAAGTGGCGTATGTGTGCTAAACGCTTTGAATATTTCCTCTGAATTAAGCCTCCTAACAACTTCATGAGTACATAATTACTGATTCCATTTTAAAGATGAGAAAAGTGAGGCTTGTAGAGGTAAGTATTGCCTGAGTTCTCATTAAAGAGTGGAGGAGGCAGGATTCAAACTCATGTCTGAGAATCTCTAAGCCTGTGTTCTAACCATTCCTCTGCTGCTTCTGGGGACTCCCGAGGCCCTCCCACTGAAGTTCCTTAGACCAGGCTGGGGCTGGTCTCCTGACCTCAGCCTCAGGCACAGGCCGGTGAGGCCACACTCTCTAGCTCATCAGAGCTGGCTCCCTGGAGGGGCACATGACGAAGGAACCCTCCATCCCACCCGTTCCTTCCAGTTCTAAACGTCCACCATCCTCAGGCAGCTTTTTGAGTCTTCGCTCTTTGCCTACCACCATCCCACTTTGGGTCAAGTCAGGTCCTGCCGGGGGCACTCACTTCTACCAGGAAGAAGGCTCAGCTGGAAAACATTCACATTTCATAGAGCACAAAGCACCACTGTGTGCATTTCAAAACCTTGTCATTAATTTTGTATGGCTTAAGCTCCAACTCTTTAATCTATTTAAATAACATCTTTACTTCTTTTAAAAGGCTCAATCTGGTCACTTAGGGATGAACTCCATTCTCCTGTTCAAATTTGTGATCATTTTCAATTTCATTAAAAATAAATAAAACGCAGGTGCTGGGGGTGTAGCTCAGTGTAGAAGGCATACCCGAGGCCCCGGTTCCAACCCTAACAAAGCAAGACCGTAAACACATTTTAAAACATAAATTCAAAAGTCCAACAGCTCTGGCCTGAGATGGTGAGCTAAACAGTTCTTGCAGCTCTGAACTCCTTAGATTTCCGGTCCAGATCCTTACTTATCTAAGATTCCAAAGTCCAGTACACCCCGTGACCCAGCGAGATAAAAAGGGAGCCCGCAGGCACAGCACCATGAACAGGTGAAGCACAGATGGGAAGGAATGCTGAGGGAGACCTCACAGATAGAAAAATGGATGTGTCTCACTCCCATAGTGGAGACGCGTTCTCATGAATAATAATGTCAGTCCTATTATTTGGCGAGGGGACTGCTTGAGGCTGGGACAAGACAAATGTTTACTCTTGGCCTTAATGCACCGAAAGGTATTAAAGTTTCAGGAGGATTCCAGGAAGGCAGGAGCAGGAGTCTCCCGCAGCTCTGCCTCGGGCCGGCCCTGGGAGCGCAAAGGCCACCGGCGGACTCCACTCGGCCTTTCACTTGGCTAATTGCACTCAGCAGTCCTCTCAGCCCAGGTCAAAACATGTGAACCACAGATTGCAACCCGCAGGAGAGCACGAGGGGATGAAGCACTCCTTAACACCCATGGAACCAAGCTCAAAGCCGGGGGCATTTTCTGCTGCAAAGCCCCCGGGTTCCCGGTGCCCTCCGGCGCAGTGCAGGACGCAGAGCCCCGGGAGGCAAGACAGGCGGGTCGCAGGCCGCTCAAGGCCGACCGGCCGCCCTCCACGCCCTGAACTCATCTCTGGGCACATGCTTTTTTTGTTTTTTTTTACAGACAAAATGGTGGATGAGACGACCTCTCAAGGTCACTTCCGACCTCCAGTTTCTATTCTTCTGATACTTAACACCCGCGGGTGCCCGGAGCTCCGAGGGAGGCCTCGGCCCGGGACTGACTTCCTTCCAGAAAAAGGCAGCAGCCAGCCGGAGAGCCAAACCGCTCACCGACGGAGGATCGCACTTCTTTCCCTTTTTAACCATCTGTGGGGTTTTTATTCCTCCTTCCTTTCGCCCCTCCTTTTCTCGTGTGTTGCATAGAAACAGAAAGTGCCTTTGTACCAGTTACTGGGCACCAATTTCTACTCTTCAGTGGGCTCTGGGCTCGCTGGAGAAACGTTAGGAAAAGGTGGGAGGGTGGGGTGTGGGGGAGGCTTCTAGCAACCAGGCACGGCCTGCTGCAAGCTCCCGCCGAGGCTGAGAACAGTCAGAGGGAGAGGGAGAGAGGGGGAAATCGGGAAGATTTGGAAGTCAAGACTAGCAAACACAACAAAGCTGTTTTTTTTTAATAATCAAAACTGCTCATGATCATAAGACATTAAGAAATCAAACCGACGGGCTCCCGTGCCAGCGGTTTCGGGGGCTCCCGAAAGAGTACTAGGAAATCATCCACCCACTTTTCTCAATGCACTTATTTGGGAAGACCATTGTCAGCCGCTTTTCCAATCTGTCATGTGATGCTTCTCCCTGGGAAGTTTAATCTGGGAATTTCCCACAGACACAGCCGAATGAGTAGTTCTTGGGATGCACGTCAACAACAGAGAGGGGAATGTAAATCTGACCCTTATGTTTACAGTCTGATGATTCACTTCCCTCAGGTTACAACCCTGCCTCTCAAGGTAAAGGGGTGTCGCCATCCACACCACACTGCCTTTACTCCAGTCCCTCCTACCCCTCCCGTGGCCCCACTTACAAGTCCCCTCTTTTCACCACTCCCAGGGGATCTGGGAGGAAATCCCAGGGGAGCTAGGCATGTCGCCTGTAAAATTTGACTCCACTTGGGTCTTCTGCTGTGACAGTCATCCGGCCAACCTCACAGAAGCTCCTCTGAGGCCACCCTACCTTGTCACTGCTAGGACAGACAGGCAGAAGATGGCAGGGGAACAAACAAGACATGAGGGAGGATGAGTCACTGGTCCTTCCCCCTCTTGGGACTAGAAATGATGGGGACACAGCCCTGTGTCCCCAGGGAGCGAGGTCAGCATGGGATGGGACATCTCTACCCAGGTCTGAGAGTCTGCCTCCTGTCCAAAACCCAGAAGCAAACCCTCACCTCAGGAACCCTTGCAGACCCGACCACTGTCCCCTCAGCCGAAGCCACCACACACAACCCTCCGCCGCCCTCTCTCCTTGCCAGGATACTTGGGTGTCAGATATTCACACTCCGGCCAGCTGGGGCGATACTGCCCCCAGGGGACAAACACTGGTTCTTCTGAAAACAAAACTAAGCTGTCCTGATGGTGGCCTTCTAACGGGACAGTCCATAAAAGCAGGTCTGTGGTCTCAAAATGTTAGGCGGGAGCAGCAGTTACGGTATGAAAGAAAAAAGTCTCATCTTGGGGAAGACACGATGGGGAAAAGAGTACAGAGAAAAACAGTGACCCGTCTCAGGCCTTCTCAATACATCTCGATGAAACCTGTCAGGTAAGGAAATGCTGTTCCACAGCATTCTTGGGGAGCCCTCTGGGAAGAATGGCCTCCTGAAGGAAGAGGGCATGGGGCCTCTGTTCCACCCATGAAGAGAAGAGAAAATGGTCACGACTGGGCAGGTGCCACTGGTGAGTGGCTGGGGCCCCTTAGTGCAGGGCCTGGGGCAAAACCGAGCGCTTCTCTGGTGCTGCTACACCTCATGACAGGGACTCTCTACGGCTAGAGTTTGCTCTAAAACCAGGAACAGAATTCAAGAGGCGCACATGACCTGGTTGCCTGCAAAAGCCAATGTGCCAGTGACTGACATTGCCTAGAGGGGTGAGAAACCTATTCTCTGGATAGGAGGGCAATTTCTGTGAGGCAGGCTTGCAGATGCCTTTGCCAAGTGTATCTCAGGAAAATGTTTAGGAGAAAAGGAAGCAGACTCGAGGTTTTTGCAGCTCTCACTCCTGGTTTTCCATGAGCTTCTTTTTGTTTTATTAAAAATTTTTTTTAAATGTTTTTCTAAACTGGGTTTTATGGTGCCCACCTATAATCCCAGCACTCTGGAAGGCTGAGGCAAGAGGACTGAAAGCTCACGCCGGGCGTGGTGGTGCACCTCTGCGGTCCCAGCACTTGGAGAGACTGAGGCAGGAGGATTGCTGAGTTCGAGGCCATCTTGGGCTATTGTAGTGAGTTCAAGGTCAGCCTGGGCTACACAGTGAGACCTTGTCTCAAAAAAACCAAAAGCATGTTCAAACCCAAGCTGGGAAAGTTAGTAATTTACCAAGAGCCTGTCTCAAAATTTAAAAAAAGGGACTGGGGATGTAGTTCAGTGCAAAGAACCTGGATTTTTTTAAAAAGAATTCTATAAACTGTGATGCTTGGGAAGTGAGACTTGGAGTTTCTTACTTTCAGAGTCCTGTAACCAGTTTCATCCAAGGTGAACCCCACTGTCACTGGGGACAGCTGACTTTAAGACTCTCCATAAAGAATAACATAAAATACTCTTAGGAATGAAAACGCGTAGGTGTGAAAACAGGGCCTAAGTTTTTATCATGGAGATATCAACCTCGCCTGACTACATCGCCGATTCTGATGACATCCTGAACTGGGATGCAGCTGTTCCCTTTCTCCAAAGGACACGCTCTCTTACCCTCATCCCAACACAGACTTGGGATAAATTTAATCCTCAGTTCCTTTTTTAAATTTTGGGGACAAGATCTAACTAAATTGCCCAGGCAGGACTTGAATTTGTGATCCTCCTGCCTCAGCCTCCCTCAGCGCTGGGATTACAGGCATATGCCACCATGCCCAGATGCCTCAATATATATTCATGGAAAGCAGTCAAGTAGGTCTGTTGATCTGAAACAATAGTGTCCAAAAAGTCTGTGAACAGGAAAAAGATTGTATTTATTGCAGCTTTTTTTTTTTTTTTTCCTTCAGGATAACAATGGATCCACTGTTTGGACTTTAGAGGTATATCACTTAAATAGATAGCTGGTCAGGAGGCTTAGGAAAATAAAACTGATCATGTTATTTGAAAATGTGAACTGACACACTGCTTAAAAATAAGATTATTTTAGCTGGGCATGGTGGCCCACACCTGTAATCCCAGCACTCAAGAGGCTTGAGGCATCAGCATCTCCATGAGTTCGAGGCCAGCCTGAACTACAGAGCAAGACCCCCGCTCTAAAGTAAAACAAAAAGGGCAGAGGGTGTAGCTCAGTGGTAGAGCACTTTTCTAGGATATATGAAGCCCTGGTTCAATCTCCAGCACAGCCCCCAAAGAAGCAAAGAAAAAAGAACAAAGGTCAAACCAACTGTTGGTAGGCAGCAATCCTGGCCCTGTATTGCCAGATCTTTTGATTTTTCCAGATTAGCCAGACATCAGGATTTGAATCCTGATTTTTAGAAACCCTATTTGGCCAAGCCAAACAAACTCGCACAGCAGTTTCTGTAGTAAGGCTCTGGCATGCAAACTCCAAAGTAACTTGTATAGGATCTTACAACTAGGAAACAAAGGACAAATCAGAATCTGGCTCAGTGGGCCTCAACTTCTAGAGCTGCACTGAATCATATGTAAATTGGTCAAAATCATTCTGCTTCCAAAGCTGGCAGCCTGTGGAAGCGGCCGCTGTATGTATGAGGCTCTGTCAGGAGCGGTGAGCAGGAGACCTTCTGGAGGGAAAGCTGAGCAGGGGGTGTGGCTGGGATTTGAGCTCTTAAAAATCTTCACAGAATGCAGACATTTCAACCCCTATCTCGTCCACCTTCTGGACGTAGGTTACCAGCAGAAAGAAAATCAGGAAGCTCCTTGCCCCACCCTACAGCGAATCTAACTTGAAGCCCTTATCTGGAACTTCCAAATGCAGGAAACCTGCCAACCTATAGAGAATCCCTCTGGCAGGAGAATGCTGTCTGGTAATATTTACCAGAAAATACTGGGGTTTTGGTGCAGCCGTGCACTAGAATGAAGAGCTCCTCTTCGATGATCATATCACTCCTTTCAAAAGACTGCAGCATTTAAAACGGGGTGAACATTTCACTTCCTTTCCCACTCTGGACTGTGTAAAAGGTTCTCCTGAAACAGCAGAGCTGACTTGCTGTATTGAGAATTAAAGAGCAGCACACACACAGAAGCAGCCATTTCTATGAACGCCTGAGAAAAGCCCTCAGCCAAATGGCCCAGAAGCTGGAAATCCTATTTCGGAGCTGGGCAGACTCGGTAGCGTGTCACAGGCCCTGCAGACCTCCCCAGCTGCAGAGCTGGCAGCTCCCCTGAAGGAGAATATGCCTTTGCTCAAGGTGGCAGTGGGTGTCAACGGGAACAGCCCAACTCCAGGAACATGGCTGACAGGGGCAGGCCCGCCCAACAGCTGCTGGTGAGTAACACCCTCAGCCCATGTACCCCACGTCACCCCCAGAGCCACGCTAAGGTCACATCCCCCAACACAAGCCTTCCATCAGCCTTACAGATATAAACTTTAAAAGGTGCTGTTAGATGGAACCCCAGATGCCGGCCCCACACAAAGCCTGATTTTGCATGAATCCAGGAGGAAATTCAGATTTACTGCAGTGCCAGCAGCCGCCCCCACAAGAAATCACTTTCCAAAGGAAATACAATACGAGGCAGTTACATAGCCTTTTAAAAAGCAAAGCGACACAAAAGCTAAAATTCAGGGATCATTTTGAAACCAAAGGCCCAAAGGTCTTTTCCAAGTGTCAAGCCTATACACCAAAAAAAAAAAAAAAAGGAAAAAAAAAGAAAAATTGACAATACATTCTTAAGGGCCTCCAGGAACCTCTTAAACAGGGGTGTCACAGGACAGAGGCGAACCGCGTTATCAGGAGGACAGGGGCCCCTGCGTTATTAGCACAGCAATCAGACAGGGACCATCGGAAGACGGTCAGACAGCACGTCTGTGAATGCTTTCCAACTTTTTCTGTGCACAGAACTGGCTGACCAAGGTCCCTGCATGTGTGCAAAGCCCATTTTACACGCAGATGTCTTTCCAGCCATGTTCATTTGTCCAGCTCCGCGGCTCGCCCTCCCTGGGAGTGATTCGACCTCGACCTCGAAGCCTCCAGAACGGCCCAACACCAAGACAGAACCTTGACCTCCGGCAAGGACCACACCTCCCCACATAAACTGCTCCACCTAGGGGTGGAGGGTGCGACCTAAATCACTCGGGGGCGCGCGGGGGCGGGGTCAGTTCTGAAATCTCGCTCCTTCGGGAGGCTAACTCGTCGTTAAGTTAACCCACCAACCAGTACTTGATCAAACTCCCCCGCTGCCTGAAGCAGTGTTATTTTAAACCTCTCAGGGGACTCTTGGCCAAATTTAAAACCACCTTGGCAAGGCCTGAGAGTAGCAGGCATCCCTAAAAGGCTCCATGGAAAGCGTGCCGCTTCCAACATCCCCCCACACCCGGTTTCGACCACTTCGCTGCAACCCCACAAGGGAATGAAACGAAAGATACGCCATCCGACTTCCCCGCTGCCACCGGCTTCCCAGATGGGGTGGCCCCGCGGCGGCCAGAGCGGAGTCCCGGGGGCGGGGCGCGCCCGGGAGGGAGAGAGGGGCGGGCCCGCTCCCCGCCGAGAGCCACACACAGCACTCGCTCCGCTCGCCAGTTTAAGGCTCTCGGTGGCTCCTGGAGGCTGGGGACAATTAAGGAGAGCAAGCGTCCCGCCTCAGCACAGTTAAAAATCACCGCAAGCGTTAAACGGCATCGTCTCCAAATGTTTGCTCTCTCTAGGCCGAGCGCCTCGTCCAGAGCGCCCAGGCACGCTGCCCGGCCGAAGGTTAACTAAACCCGGAGCGCGGGGGAGAGGGCGACGCGGCTAACCTGTATGCACTCTGTAATGGGCTTTGAGATGGGAGGATTTTCCATAGACTTTCCCACAGCCACTGTAGGGGCACTTGTGCCTCTTTTCGGAGGCGTGTTTCCCCTTCGCAGCCACTCCAGGGTGGAGGAGGGAGAGCGGGCTGGGCGCGCTGCCAGGATCCTGTCTCTCCTCCGGGCTGTGGGAAGGACTCGACCCAGATTCGGTGGTCACGTCGCTGTCGGATCCCATATCCTCATCGGGACTCTCCAGACTGTCGCTGCACACCGAGGGGGTCTGGATGGGTCGGTACTTGTTCAGGTCCAACAAGCTCTTGGCGATGGTGACCAGCGTGCAGTAATCCTTCCAGGTGTCCCCCGGGTCACCGTGCTCCTTGGTCACTTCGCGCTCAGGTAGTCGCAGTCGCTCGGCGTCCGGAGCGCCCCCATGCTCCGGCACCGCAGCGCGGTTCGAAATGGAAACCAGACACTGGGCAGCCACGAAGTCCATGTAGGCGGCCGCGGACATGGTGCGGCGACAGCAGTCCCAGCGGCGCGGCCAAACTTGGCGGTGGCTGCGGAGCTTCGGCTCGCCCTGCCCTGGCTTCGGACGACGAGCGCGGCGCGGCGCGGCGCGGCGGCCAAGGGGGCGGGGGCGCGGGCGCTTCCGACTCGGAGGAGCGCCGAGGCGACCTCAGCCCCTCATCTTTACGTAACTGGCAGCGCCTCCGCACGCAGCATCCACAGCCCCGGGCTCCGCCGCGCCGCCGTCTCTCGCGGTCTCTCGCCGCCGGCCCTGCCCCACGCCTGGCGCGATCGCTCCGACGGACGGACGGACTGACGGACGAGCGCGCCGGCCCTTCGGAGCCGGCTCCCTTGGAAAGGTGCCACACGTGGCGATAGCAAGTTTATTCGACTGAAAACGCCCCCGAGGCGCGGCGAGAGGAAACTGCAAGGGAGGAACACGCCCTCGGCCGCCTCTCAGTCCAGCCGGAGCCCGGCGCCTTCACCCGACCACATCCACGCGGGCGGCGAGGGCCGGACCGCGCGCCAGGTCTAAGACACACTTTTCCCCCAGTCCGCGGACGGCTTCCGAGCGCCGGGTCCGGCCGGTCCGCCTCGGGCCGGCATTCTCCTGCTCAGTAACAATTTCGCAGACTCCCATCACGTCACAATCCAAACCCCCTCCAATTGGCCAGCGGGGAGGGTGATTCAACTCTGTTTACTTTCTCCCCCTGCCAGTCAGAAGGGCCTTTCGGCGGAGAGGTGCGTCTAGATCCGAGGCGTGCGGCCAATCCGACTGTTCCGTTCCGCCGCCTCGTGCTACCCCTCCGGCCGCGGACGCTGACATTTAAAAGGGTAACAACCGGGACACAGCAAAGGGGCAGCTGCTCATCCTCTGGTGGGGCCGCTCGGTGGACCAGGCTCCCGGCTCCTGGCTCAGGCTCCTGCTGGCGGAGCTTCGGGACTCATCACAACTAGTCAGTTGCGCTGGTTCCTATGACAAAAGACAACTTCGGCTTGGGTTTGCAGTCCGCAAACAGTTAAGTGACTTCCAGCAAACGCTACAGTCCCAGCAACCAGCCTTCCAATCAAAAGTAAGTTGGTTGACGTCACTGGCATTGGCTCAGCCAATCAGAAGGGCGCTTCGAAAGCAAGCGCTCCACGCTTGTAAACGCGCAGAGCGGTAGTGAAACTGGACACATCTTTGTACTTTGTGTTGCGGGTAGTAAAGTTGAGATATGGGTGGGAGCACAGAAGTGATGAATAAATGCAGTGTGAATCAATACTTTTTTTCCCCAGAAGGCCGCACTATATCAGGACAAGTTGTTCCAAGAATAAACACAAATGAGAAAGCATCAGTTGGTTTTCTGGTTTTGAGGGATGCAGCATACTTTTAATAGAAAAAAATCCTTACACCTCTTACATTGACTATGACCGACTCATCCTTAAAATTTAGAGCTAATAAAAGTCCTGCTTTTATTGTGGAGGGTGCTGGGGGTCAAACTCAGGGCCTGGTGCTTGGTAGGCAAGTACTCTACCATTTGAGCTAAATCCTCAACCCCCAAAACTCTCCTTCTAAAGTATAGTCTTTATCAAGTGATTCTCACATTGAAACACTCCATCTTTCGCTTTGCTATACCATGAATGTTTTTACTTTCTTGGTGCAATTTATTCCAAGTACATTACTTTTGTTTCATTGTGAACTAATTTTAGCCCACCTTCACATACACAGAGAAAGAAATCCCTCATTTGTACAACTTTTTCAAAGAAACATAATTTTCTTGCCGGAGCCCTCCAGCAAACTTGTCGGGCATGTTCCCTCTTCCTTGCTTTACCAAGGTAGAGACAGGGGATACAGAAAAGGGACTTATCTGCCTTCTAGGTAGGTAGTGACAGAACCCAGTGGAAACCGCAAGTCTCGTGACTTCTGGCTTTCTGTGGTTTACAACTGAGACCTTTGGATTTTGTGAACTATTAACTGTGCTCAACAGATTCTTAAGAACTGGAACCAGCTGGAGCTCCTTTACCATTGAACACTGAGGCATTACTTGATCAACAATTAGTGTGAGACTTGGAGTTTGATTAACTCAGCATGCTTCTCCCTCAGGTTAATGCTGGGATTGTTTTCCACCTTTCTAGCTGAGAGAAGTATAAGGGGCTAGTCTATCTCAGGAGACATACTGTCAGCACAATGGATTAAAAATACATATATTGTCCTGCATGAGACTTACCTATTTCCATGTGATGTGGATTTGTGAAATGGAATGCTGACTCTTACTGTTTTTGTTGTTGTTGCTTTTTTTTTTGAGTGAGGTGTGGCCTCTAGCCCAGGCTGGTCTTGAACTCACAGTAATTCTGTCTCAGCCTCTCAAGTGCTGGGATTACAGGTGTGCCCCGCCACACCCGGCTCTCATTCACTGTTAACCTTCATTAAGATTTGGAAAAATTACAGCAGGTTCTTTGTCTCCAAAGGAAGGGTCTTAACCCAGTATGAAGGTTAAAGTAGCTGGGCATGATGATAGATGACTGCAATCCCAGCACTTGGGAGGCTGAGGCAGAAGGATTGCTGTGAGTTCAAGGCCAGTCTGAACTACATAGTGACATCTTGCCTCAAAAAACAAACAAAAAAGGAGTAGTTTATTTTGACATTTAAAGTCACCAGAGTGGGTGACTAGGTGGGGAAGGAATATGCTGGTCATGGAAAGAAAGGCAATGCTGGTCAGCAGAAGACATCATCACCATCTTTATCCTGTGATCTTGTGACCTTTGAGTGCTTGCTCCACGCCAGGCCCAGTAGCAAGGACACTCACAACAACCCTGTGAGGTAAGCAGATCGTAGTATGTTAAAGTGGAGCTATCTTGGAATTCTTGCATCCAATCCCCTTTACTTTAAAAAAGAATTCACTAAAGCCCAGGGGAGTTTGCCTGCTTCATGATTTTTTCTGGGCCAAACTTTGTCCCCTACAATATGTGATCACTTAGAAATTGCACTGTTGCTTGCCACTGTAAGGTCCAGCACAATACCAATTCTGGGATCTCTCCAGAATCCCTATGATCATGGCCTATACAGTGAGGCTCCCACACTTTTTTCCCATGGTACTGAGCACTAAACCCAGGGCCTTCATACTAGGCTATATCATCAGCCTTTAAAAAAAAGTTATTTTGGTCTGGGTATGGTGGCACAGGCCTGTAATCCCAGCACTCAGGAGGCTGAGGCAGGAGGATTGCTGCAAGTTCTAGGCCAGTATAGGCTACAGAGTGAGTTCAAGGCCAGCTTGGAATAGTGAGACTCTGTCTCAAAAATAAAAATAAAAGATTTATTTTCATTATAAATTATTTTGAGACATTGTCTAAGTCACCAAATTGCCCAGACTGGGTTTGAACTTTCAATCCTCCTGCCTTAGCCTCCCAGAGTGGTGGGATTAAAGCATAAGCCACCACATCCAACTCCATTTGTATTTAAACTGGCATTGCACTAGTAAAATAGATGCCTCAAATCCATAGACAGCTTTAGGGTTAAAATCAGCATGAAAACAGATTTTATCCACATGAATTTCTTCTACACATTGACCAACAATAACTGCTGGTTGACTTAGAGCATCTTTTTAAACTTGGCAACTCTAGAATTGTAGAACCCTCTCTCCTTTTTCTTTTCCCCATCACTCATTCTCCAGATATTTATGTTCTTAGCAATCAGGCATGGGAAATACAGAAATGAAAAGTGACTTCGTTCTCCATGAGATGTACATGTTAAAAACAAAACGTATACCAAATAACATCTATCACAAGTAATAATTCCTACATCAGATTTTTTGTGTGTTCAATGCAAGAGATCAATTTATGCTGTTTTGCCAGCATGTGATTATCTCAATTAAATTTTGGCAAAATATCCCAAATTACTATGAATCATCCCTAATTAAAATGCATAATTTATCAATAAAGTATATATTTTGAATATAAGAGGGCTGCTTTCCTCCCAAATTAGTCTTTACAAATATACATTTCAAATCCACACAAACCAACTAGGATGAGCAAGTAAAGTCAGCACTCTCAATTTGTGTCTTCTCTCCACGTTATAAGTAAGCCTTGTTCTCAAAACAAGGGCTTGAAGCGGGGCATGGTGGTGCATGCCTTTAATCCCAGCACTTGGGAGGCTGAGGCAGGAGGATTGCCAAGAGTTCGAGGCCAGCCTGGGCTATATAATGAGTTCAAGGCCAGCCTGAACTACGTGGCAAGAACCTGTGTCTAAAACAAAACAATGGCTTATGGGCCTGTTGCCAGAACTATAAGCCTTGTTTTCTGGGCATCCTAAAATAATTACCATTCTCTTCTCCCAAGAAGTCAAGCCTACAGGGTAGGCAGATCTTTCGGCATGAGCTGGTCGGGGTGAGGAAACAGTTTTCTGGGACTGCGATGATTGTTGTTACCGAATTGATAGGGTTAGATTCATACATCGCCACAGCCCCCTTCCAAACTGCAGATACATCAGGGATTTAAAAAAAAAATCCTAGGGGAAAAACTGGAGCAAGACTTGGGTTCTTTAAATACCACTGCATCTGCTGTGTATCCACAAACTGCTCTTTATGACAGTGAAGGTCAGAGTTCCTTAAATCAATATTTAATGAGATAGCAGGCACAAATATAAATTTGCTTAGAATTCCTTCTTCCTTAATTTCGTGGTCTTACGTTTTTTTCCGGTTGGAAGGAAGGGCCTGGGGGCGCCAAGAATCAATTCTTCCTAGGTTGTTTTCCACCCTAACCAGGTATTTCCTGGCCCAAACTGCACAGTTTCTTGGGCTCCTCCCCTGGAGATTTTTATTCCGGCTGAGCCCAAGACAGGATTTCCCCCACCTTGTAGGACTGGTCCAACAATCCCTTGGTGCTCAATTTAAAATACAGATTATGGGGCCTCATCCCTGCTCAAGGCCCAGAGAAGTCGGGGATAGAGTCGTGTTCTGTAGGTACTGGGTTCTGCCCACTTTGGCTTGGCTCGCTCTTTCCCGCTGGGAGGCGTGGACCATGCTGGGCAGAGCTGCCAGGCTCCGGGCGGCGAGGAAGGCGAACAGATGGCCCGCTGGGGGTAGGGGATCACGTGTCAGACCTCACTCTGGGCTCGGGTCAGACCCCCAGCTTCAGCGACCCCACCTAGGCACACAGGACTTACTGGAAAAACCGTTCACTGGAGTGAAAGCAGGGGAATTAGGGAAGGTGGTGAGTTTAGGGAGCGAGAGGCGGGGCAGAAGAGATCTGGCCTCTAACAACGGCGGTATTCCTGGATTTGAAACACAAGTAGGTAAAACCAGACAAGGTGAAACGCCTGGGGCTATCAAGAGTGGGGGCCCAGTGCGGCAGGCGGGGAGGGGATCTCAGTAGGCGCGAAAACTTGCACAACGCCCTACTTTACTCTCGCACCACTTAGCAGCCTTCCGAGAACTCCAGACCTCTCCTCGGCGGAGCAGAAAGGCCACCCGTTCATGCATATGGAGGAGGATAAGTTTAGCTCGCAGCCCCCTGCGCTCCGAGCATCCCCGCGCGGCGCTTGGTGAATCACCCGCGCTCGGGGAGGGCGCTGGGCTCTGGCCGCAGACGGGCGGGCGGCGCAGCCACTCTCGGGTCGCGCGCCCCCGGCCTGGCATCGCCCTTTTAAAAAGTCTTTCGCAGGCGGCCGCCGCCGCAGCAGCCGGAGGAGGCGAGCGAGTTCATCTGAGGACAGCCCCAGTTCTCAGAAATCCCTTCCCTGTTGGAACATCAAGCTCCCTTTACTGCAGTTGAACAAACTGCCCTAGATTGGTGGATGAGGAACCCGCCCCAAACTCGTGCAAGGAGCTCCGGGCGGCCGCGCCCACGTGAGCTAACCTTGAAATTAGCCCCTGCACCTGGGCGGGAGCTGAGGGGTTCGAGGGGGCGGGAGGTGGTCGTCGGCCCCAGCCGGTGGGCTTGCACTCTTCGCGTGCGCGTGCCGCCCTCACCACCCTGTTTCGTAACTATAGCGTGGTTGCATTAAAAAAAAAAAACAAACAAAAAAACCACAAAACTCTCGGGGAGGAGGGGTGTGGGGGAGAGGGCAGGGCACCTTTCATCCCCCGCCCTCGCGAGGCAGAGGAAAACCTGCCCCGCGGTCCCCCTGGGAACACTGCGGAGTAGGGTGTCGAGATGACATCAGCTTCTAAACATAGCCCGCACCGCACCCCAACTCTGAGTGCCGCGAGCAGGGCGCGGAGGTGGGGGGCGGGCGCTGCTGTCCCCGGGCGGCCAGCCGGCTGTGAGGGTGGAGATGACTTTGCAGGATTCGTGCTCTCAGCCTTGGCACACAGGTCTTTCCCGCCATGGGCCGGCCGCGGGGTTGGGACACATTTCTGCCATTCCGTGCTCTCCCCTGCCCCACAAAAGCCCTGCGCGCAGCCCGTGGATCCACAGTGACTTTAATGCGCCCCGCCTGGCGGGTTCGTCCGCGGCCCGCGTCTCGCAGCCCCGCGCCCGCCTCGGGGCTGAGCGGGCCAGGGGGTCGGCGCGGCCCTCCCTGTGAGTCAGAAGGGCTGTTTCCTGCGGTTGTTGTGGAACAGTTTGTCCTTCTTACCCACCCCCTCCGCCCCGTCTCCACCCCCTTGGTAAATATAGCGCTCACGTTTCATCAGCTCTTTGTCCAACGAGCGCCAGACACCCCGGCCCGCGGCCCCCGCCGCCGCCGCCTCCGCCCGCCTCGCCGTTACCTCGCCTGACCCCGCGCGCGGGCGGGCTGCAGTCTGCCCGGGCGCCGCACCCCGGCGCAGGCCGCCGCGCCCCGCTTCCCCAGCTCCCGAGCCCCCTTCCGCTGCGCCCCGGGCCCCGCCCCGCCCCCTGCCCGCCGTCCCGGGAGGAGGCCGAGGTGTGTGGTGCGGGGAGGCAGCCACCCCTGCGTCCAGCCCCAGGGATCGCCCCCTCGCCCAGGTGCCAAGGCCGCCCGGGTTCCCCTCGCGCCGCAGGTGACAGGCTGCTGAGACACTTCTGATTCAGCGACAGCTGAGCCGGCTCTTCGCATTCGGGGTGGGCGCCGGGGAGCCGCCTCCCTCCCGCAGCCCGGGCGTGGGCTGGAGGGTCGGGAAAGGCGAGCGGAGTGGGTGACAGCCGGGAAGTGCGTGTTTGCTCTTCGCTCGCTCCCTCCCATTCCCGGTTGCATTTCCACACATACAGCTTCCCACGGGGGACCGGAGGCGGCTAGTGTTCTCTGAACGCAGGGAACTGGCGCTCTCTGTGGTCTCCTGTTTACTTCCCTCCTCCTCTCCCCCCATCGCCCCCCGCCGCCTCCCGCGGAGCAGCTGGGAAACCTGCCGCAAAACACTGCAGTCATGGGACTTCCCGGGACCCGAGCTGCGCCCCCGGCCTGCCCTGTCCTGCCCTGCGCTGCCCTGCCCTGCCTTGCCCGGGGGCCACTTGGGGCACACCTTGGGCCGGGAGAGAAGGCCCTCGGGGCTCCCCGCGCGCTTTGCTTTCTTCTCCGCCCCGCCTCCCACCAGATGCCTTCCAGTGGGGGCCCTGCCTGGCTGCTTTGTTTGGCCAGGGTTCTGGGCTCCCCCGTGTGTGACCACCTGTCCAGGGAGAGCTGGTGAGACGGTGACAGTGTGTCAGGACGCCGCATCCAGGAAGCTGGGGAGCTGGCTTCTTGGCCATCGCAGACTTCCTGTTCATGACGGGGTGCCAGGCTTTCAGGCAGGGCCCCCAGACCTGCTCCAGGGGACACACCCTCCTTATGGAGTTTGATAAAACCTTCCTTCTCTAAGGTTTGGTCCCAGTAGGGAAGAATTCAGCCTCTGCCGGCTCAAGCTGAATGAACAAAGGACGCCAGGGAGGCCGGGAGGGTTCCAGCTTGGGGTGCCGCCTGCCTGAAGTTCGCCCCCTCTTCACCACCTCCTTCTGCCCCACTGCCATGGTTACCAGCTCTCTGCCCTCTCGCAGCACTCGTGTTGCCCAGAGGCAGAAACAAACAAGGGCCTTTAAAGTATTCTTGGATATTTAATATCCAAACGCTGCGGGCCTGAGGGTGGTCATGAGAGGGAATCAAAGTTCTGACTGTTCCCTGTTTCCTTCTAACCCCACAACCCTGAATAAGTCTCTTAGAGTGGACGGCTTCTCAGCCACCCGAAGAGGGAAGGAGACATGATTTCTGGAGTTAGATTCTCTCCCACCCCTGCCAGTTTTATACCCCTAGGTGATCTGAAGGACCTGCCATCAGACTGTACCACCCCCTCCTTGTGACTGTCCTCAGAGGGCTCTGTGCACTCCTCATTCCTCTGGTTCCAACCCCCACCTCAGCCCCCACCCCCCGCCCCCCTGCTGTTAACATTTTTTGGTGAGTTTAGCATCTGGGGAGATTAATGACCCTTGTGCCTGAAGGACAACCATTTTCCTTTCACCCTACTGTCATGCGGGTACCCTGGACCTCTTCAGACCCCAATGACAGTGTCCCCTCTGAGCTCTTCATTTCCAACTCCTGCTTCCAGGCCAACACCTCTTTCTCTTCCAGCCTATTTGCTCTAATAACCACATTTGAGCAATTCTTTGACCCTATTTTGACCTCCAGTCTCTGCACGATTCATCTTTGTCCTTCCATCCCTCTTACTCCCTTTAAATTTCA
>PVJO010016904.1:0-40649 GCA_004026905.1 Hystrix cristata
TGCAAATCAAAACAACGTTAAGATTCCACCTCACTCCAGAAAGAACCGCGTATATGGAAAAATCAACCAATAACAAATGCTGGCGGGGCTGTGGGGAAAAAGGAACACTCCTCCACTGTTGGTGGGAATGTAGACTGGTCCAGCCACTGTGGAAATCAATATGGAGATTCCTCAAAAAACTACAACTGGAGGTTCCATTCGACCCAGCTATTCCTCTACTGGGGATCTTCCCGGAAGAATTAAAATCGCCATACCACAAGGACGTATGCACCACCATGTTCATAGCAACACAATTTGTAATAGCTAGGTCTTGGAAACAACCTAAATGCCCAATAACCAACGAACGGCTGAAGAAGATGTGGTTTTTCTACACAATGGAGTACTACATGGCCATAAAAAAGGACAAACTAGAGTCATTCATATATAAATGGATGTTCCTTGAGAACATACTTTTAAGTGAAATAAATCAGACACTCATGAGTACACATCGAATTATTTCTCTGATATGAGAAACCATAAGTGTAAATAAGGACAAAGAGGTGTAATAGATATTATATAAAAGGAGGATGGTGGGCAGAGGAGAGGAGTACTAGAAAGAAAGAAGGGGAAAAGCAGAAAGGCAACAGGGGAAAGAGGTCAAAGGGAAAATATGGAAAATGATGAATGAACCTGCTGTAAATAGGGAGGGAGGGAGCAGATGGGAGGGGTGGGGGAGAGAGGGGAGAACCAAGATACATCATGTATAGGTACAGAATAAATGTAATGAATGTGACCATTGTATGTAGAATGTACCAATACATGTTCTTGGTTTAAAATAAAATAAAATAAAATAAAATAATTAAAAGTAAAAAAATAGCATGGTAAACATGATTAACTGCCCTAATCACAGGGTATCCATAAACTGCTTCTAATGGGGTATTACCAAAGGACAATAATTTAATCCATACCCAAGTCTCTTGGGTCAACATCATTAGCTTTATGGTCTCTGCAGAAACCAAACATAAAAGCCTGAATTTAAATCAGGGGGAAGAAAACAACGTCTAATTTATTTTAAGCTATTCAGCACAAATGTTTTTTAAAGACTGGCATTACCATATATAATGGTGAAGATATGGAGCAACTGGAACTCTTACACACTGCTGGCAGGAATATAAAATAGTACGACTTTAGGGAATCAATTTAGCAGTTTCTTACGAAATTAAGCATATATATATATGTGTCTTACAACCCAAATATTCTGTTCCTAAATTTTATCCAAAAGAAATAAATCCCATGTCCACAGAAAGATGTGTACATGAATATCTACAGTAGTTTTATTCATACTTGCCAAACACTGAAAACAAACCACTAGGAATAATAAAGAAACAAATTGTGGCAGAGTCATACAATGAATACTACACTGCAATAGAAAAGAAAATAACTGCAGATAATGCAACAATATGAACTAATCTGAAATACAGTGCTAGGCTTGCCATTTATACGGAGACTGCAGACCAGGCAAAACTCACTTAGAAGACAGATGGTAGCCTGTGGTGGGGAGGTAACCGACCACAAAGGAACACAAGAGTATTTTCTAGGTGGCTGAAATAGATTTTGATTGGTGTGGTAGTTAACACAAGTGTATATGTTTGTCAGAACTCAAACCGTACACTTAATATGGAAGTGTTTCATGGTGTTTAAATTATGCCTTAGTAAAGTAAATTTTAGGGGTTTAAAAAAAACCCTCATGTGGCCAGTACAACATGATATATGAGTGTGTTAGCTTAAGCTACACTGTAGAGGCGGTCAGTTGTCTTAATCAGGAATGCGCACTCCAGGGGTGGCTGGCTAGCAATTAATCAAAAAGCCTTGCTCCAGAGGCGGCCACTGTTAGTGCTTTAGCTATATTTAGCTCCCATTACACTAGGGGTTTCATTAATTATCCTAATTAATGTTAGACGGGCTTGCGCTGGTGATATGAGTAGTTTGCAAAATATGAGGATTGTTGGAAGCACTTTAGAAACATGAACTGGGTTGAAGAAGAAGAATCTAGTAACTCCTACATCTTTTGAAATAAATGGCACCCTAGGCTGGAGCCCATACAATCCAGCTGAGGCTCACTGGATTCTTGGTTGCATGAATTCAATGAGATGACTGACAGAACCCTGCAGTGAGAGTAATGGTTCTCAAACCCGAGTGGAGGGCTCATTTAAAAATACAGACACAGGGCTGGGGATTTAGCTCAAGTGGTAGAGCGCTTGCCTAGCAAGCAAAGGCCCTGAGTTTGATCCCCAGCACACGCCCCCCCCAAAAATACAGACATGCCCCAGATTTGGGGCATGCCCCAGGTCTGGGAGAGCCTGGAAATCTGTGTCCTTCCCCCCACCCCCACCAGTAGTACTGGGAATTGAACCCAGAGAGAGCTTAGCTACACCCCCAGCTCCCTCCCACTCCTTTATTTTGAGACAGGATCACAAAAAAGTTGTCCAATCTGGCCTTGAATTTACAATCCTTCTGCCTCAGCCTCCTGAGTAGCTGGGATTACAAGGCCTGTACTCTGCCCTGCTGGTTCCCTGTTTGACGAACACCAATCAGGTATTCAGTAAGTTAAAAGCATCCGAGAGCATCTTCAAAGATACATGTATAGGTTCTTTCTCGAAGTGAATTAACTTTCCTGGACCTGTTCTCTGGTGAGGAGATCTTAATTTATCTGGTTCTCTCTGATTTTCCTTCATTCTGTCCTCCAAGAGTCAGAGTTATTCCTCTGTTTCTTTTCCCCAGTTACCACTGTTTACTGTTTTGGGTGATCTCAACTAATTCATGCTAAGAGCTGTTTCGTGGCATTACTCCACAAGAAACCAATTCCTGCCCTCCCCTCCAGACTGGTGTAACAGCATTCAGCAGTACAATCAGATTCTCCTATGCTTGCCAGTGTAGATTCCTTCACACATACTCATACTTGAGTCCCTCTGACTCTATAAAATAAGCAGTTGCAGACACAGGTGCTTATGGTCAAATACAAATCCCTTTTCCCTGAACAGCAGCAGCCTGTAGCAGTTTCCAAAGAACGAGCCTCCAACCCCAAATTTTCTTTTATTCATTTACTTACGCTATGCACCAAGCAATCATCTTGGTCCATGTTACTGGCACAGTGTTTCTCTTGTCTTTCCCTGTCTTTCTAATCCTCCCCACTTTTCAGCAGCCTCTTAACTCACTGTCTTATTAGTTTCCTATTCTCTTTCATCTTTCAAAAACATCAAGATCCCTCTCTGGGGAAAAAAAAAAAAAAAGATCCTTCTCTGATGACCCCAATTTGACTCCCCTTTCCAATTCTCCTGATTCTATTCAGAATTCGGAATGGCCCAAATGAGTTTGGACACTCCATCCAAATCTCACAGTTTGTATCAAGAATTGGCAAATTTTAGGAGCTAAGGCTCCAAATGGGAGTGGCAAGGACGATCTGATTCTTTCAGGGTGTGGATCACTGTGCAGTAATATCAAGAGACAAGCATCTGAAACACTCCTGCTGTAGCCATGCTAGTGGCTTCCCTAAAGCAATTTAAACTTTCCCGTCTTGCAGATCCCTCTAATTATGACACATTCTGCCTCCAGTTAATTCTCCCTGACACCCTTACATTACTGCGCCTCCAACCCACTGTGAAGAACAAGCCTTCTGCTACCAGTTTTCTACGCGCCACAGTCCAGCCCATTCTCCAACAGTGATTCAGGAATGCCGGAAGAAAGCAGCAGGGAAAATGGCTAGTTTCCAACACAAGGAAGCCATCCGAGTTCACATCCAGGAATCATCAGCAAGACACAGCAGAGTTCCGGGGTCCTGAAAGTCCTACTCAAGAGAGTGAACCACCTTGTGTTGTTTAAGCCTGCAACTGTTGCTAAGAATCTGCAGCACCACTCCCTCTGGTTTGCAGCTGAAAGAGATAACTCTGCTCTCTGAGAAAGTGTGTAGGATGCACACAGAAACGTCAAGATGCGATACAGCTGCGAACAATGTGACGTCGACCTGGGCTGAAGTTGTGATGACTGTGTAGCCAAAATATGCATGCAGTTTAATAATAATACTGAAGCCCCTCATTCCCATGGCCCATGTGAGGCTGGCCTCCAGCCCCCGTGGGAGTCGCCTTCCCAGGAACTGAAGAGCAGTGAGATATCCAAGAAATGAGTTACACCATGTTTCCACAGCAGCTTTATCCGTCTGGAGGATAAAACCGCTGAACAGTACATGCCTCTTTCTAACTTGTATTATTGTGTTCCAGGTTAGTTCTAGCCTACAAGTAAGAGAAATCTAGAAACTTAAAGAACAAGAGGAAATAATAAAGCATCTACCTATTCTGGAGTTTAATTTCCAACTACTGAAGTGAAGGCTCATTCATCTTTTGACACACACAGAAAAGTAATAGGGTTTTTTGCCCCTTGGTTTAGTCTATGAACGTCCCTTGACTCTGGTAAATGTTTCACTTTTACAATGTTTATTTCACTGTAAGGTGGTAGTGGAAGGTGTCAAACTCACCAGAAAAGAATGACAGGCCAGGTTTTGGTCATAAATCTACACATGCTGGACATGCTCTTGCAAAAATAGTGGGAAACACCTGAGCATATTAAAGTCATAGGAAAATTCAGAAGATATTATTGAAACAAAACATTCAGTACCTTCCTTCATGTACATTTTACAACTTGTTTCTGCCTTTTAATAATACTGCCAAGACCCTGTGATCTCTCAATAACCTGAGCTCTAGCATTTTAAACGAGGAACACTGTAGTCTAGCTTTCCAATGGTTTGTGGAGATTTTCTGGAAAGCTCCAAAGGTCCTAACGGGATGCTTACATGTTAGGTAGAAAGAATGATAATGACCTCGTAAACTTAATGAATGGAAAGGGTCATATGGCTAAAGATTATTCCAACAGACAAATCAGTGCTGTGATCTTTGTATTTTCCTACCGACTCTATAACCCAGAGGAAATTTAATCCAAATCTCCCAGGTAGGTGATCATGACTGGAAAAAAAAATTGAATGAAGCATATTTTTCAGCACAGTTCCAAATTCAGTGCTTGACAGTCAATGTGCATTAAATTACCACTGTATGTCTATTTAAAGTATTTTCCAAAGAAGACAAAACAGGGCGGGGCATTCTCCCTCCACCATCAAATCCCTCCTATAACAGGAAAGGAAATGGATGAATTTAAACCTCACTCTTTCTAGAATGTTCCAACAGTCCCTTGACAGGGCAAATATTTTTGCCAGTCCAAACTCACTAGAATGGACAAGAACCACAGGTCTTAAGGAGGCTGGAGAAAAACTGAGTAATTTAAATCAAATCTGGTTTAAAAGTAAATTAAGCCAGGGTACCCAGGCTTCAGAAGTTTAGGATTATTGGAAACTATTAAAGAATATGCCAAGAATTTGGGAATATACCTTTCAAGAATTAGCTGGGAGAAGAGGAACATTATTAACACATCATACATGGCCTATAACTTTTTAGATATATTTCAGGCCTTTTCAAATCTAAACTCATTAAAATCTCATCATCAACACCAAGCTTTACTTCAATGGGGAAAAATAAATCCACACACAGATAAATAGGAATTATGCATTCATACTTGAATGAACTACAGAAAGCCCAGCCTGTGAATTTATCATTACTGTCAAGTTATGTTTCCAGATGTGAAATGATTATTACTTATTTGGCACCAGTGACTTTCTAAAATTCTAATGAAACATCTAGTACAGCATAAAATGCAAAAGACTTCAAATCGAGAAAGAGGGAAAGAGGTTACATACAACAACGAATTGAGAAGCGTGACTGTGAAATAAAAGCACAAAATCCTGGCCATGGATAGTTGAAGGCCTTCCTCAGCACCACCTCACCACTTCTTAGCAACACTGTACTAGCAGAAGAGTAGAAATTCAAATAAGTTTTTGCTCATTGCTAGCGGCTCTGGTAGAAGATTTGTTGAGAAAGCAGCTTCTGTAACAAATGGCCAATATAAAGGGTTTTTTTTGTTTTTGTTTTTGTTTTTTCTTTTGCGGAAACTATACATTTTAAGGACCCTTTCTCGGGCCTGACCTCATAATGGAGAGCTGACTCACAGACACACTGCTGTGCCTCCTTCCCGTCAATGAAGTTTCAAATCTAGAAGGGTCTGGGCTCTAATCTGCCCACCAAATACTGTACACACAGACACACACTGACCATTAGGATGATAGACCCCTTTTACAAAGCTTTAAAGCAAGCCAGGCATGGTGGCGCATGTCTGTAATCACAGCATTCAGCACTCAGAGTGGAGGGTGAGGCAGGAGGATCTCTGTGAGTTCAAGGCCGGCCTGGGATACATAGTGAGATCAAGGCCAGCCTGAACTACATAGCAAGACCATTTCAAAAAAAAAAAAGAAAAGAAAAGAAAAAGAAAAAGAAAAACCTCTAAAACAATTTTGTCTAAAGAGCCCTTCTTAAGGATTAGTTATTTTATATTACATAATTATGTAATTGTAATATACTACGAGCAATTTCCAAATGTCATTATTAGCATTTTAAATATACTTGTGTCATTTGCTCTCTGCTGACCCAAAGAAGGCCATCTTATCTCAGTAAAAAGGAAAAAGAATTTCTTCGTAGCTAGCTGATGGAGGGGCCCCTTTATCGCCATCTCACCGAGTATAGGTATGTTGGGGTCTTTTATACAAAGACCAGCCCTGGGGAGGAAATACAATGAGACAATGGCCTTGTTCAGGCTTGTTCTGTCCCCTGCAGGACCCCAGCTCTCTGTCCATTGCCTATGAGAATGAAACTGGACTGACTTCCCGGTGCTAGGCTGGGTGTATTCTGCCCATTCGTCTGGGCTGAGGAGAGGTGAGGGAGCCATCTAGTCCCTAGGCCTGAGAAAGTCTGGAGAAGCCATATATCTCTAAAGGGAAAAAAATCTAACTTTGAATGTTCTATTTTACGGTGCCAATTATACTCGTTTTTATAAAAATATATTTACGCCTATATACACATGTATCTATGTATGTATTTATGCTATATATTTTAAATGATATCAGTTGGGTATTTAAAACCCTGAAGTGCTTATAAATTCTTTTTTTTTTTAATATAGGAGATTGATTGAACCCATGGCTTTTGCATTGAGGCCGTGCTTAGGTAGAAGAAATTTTATTTTTCCCAGTACTGTGGATTGAATCCAGGGCCTTCGTACTGAGCTACATCCCCTGCCCTGGTTACATTTTGTACCTTGAGACAGGATCTCAGTAAATTGCTATGCTGCCCAGGCTGAGCTCAAACCTGTGATTTCTTTGCCTTGGCCTCCCTGAGTGCCGGGATTACAGGGGTGCACCACCGTACTCAATGTAAAACTGCTTATACATTTTTAAAATAGCCAATAGTCCATAATCCTTTCGGTAATTACTGAGCATGTACCAGGTGCCAGGGACCACGCCACAAACACGGAATGCACTGGTAACCGAAGCAGATTTCTGCCCTCTTTGAGTGTGCGGTCTAGTAAAGGGAAAGGATAGTAATCAAATGTCCACAGGTACTGTGGTAAAAGGGTAAACGAAACACACAGGAAGCAATGAGCCCATACACACAGGGAAACACATGTCAGGCAGGCTTCTCTGAGAAAGTGAGATGGCAGCCAAGACCTAAAGGATGATGGGAGCGAGCCAGGTGATGAGTGGGCAGAGCACAGCAGGGTAACAGTTCAGCACATGCAAAAATAGCTCTGAAACAGAGAAGAGCGTGGGCCAGGAGGAATCCTTAGAAGGGCAATTTTGCTGAAATCTCAGAGAGATGGGGGAAGCTAGGCACAGTGGTGCACTCCTATAATCCCAGCTACTGAGGGAGGCTGAGGCAGGAGGATGGCAAGTTCGAGGTCAGCCTGGGCAATTTAGTGAGATTCCGCCTCAAAAGAAAAGAAAAGCGATAAAAAGGATTAGCAATGTAACTCAGTATTCCCTGGATTCACTCCCTAGAAAACAAAACCAAAACCAGAGTGAGGAGGAAGAGTGGCCCCAAATAAGGGTTCTCAGAGATGTAGGGGCCTGCACATCGCGCTAAGGACTTCAGGTTTGGTGCTGGGAAGTGAACTCAGGGCCTTGTGCTTGCTAGGCAAGCACTCTACCACTTGAGCTAAATTCCCAACCCCCTGAACAGAGATTTCAAATGACACTAACCCAAAGGAAAGAAAGAAAATGGGAGATGACATGAAAACAGATCAGAGCTCTTCTATCCTGGAAGCTTTAGACATGACCTGGTGGTAACCAATTTAAGAGACCCGAAAAATCCCATGCGAAATTAACTGGGTGGGCAGAGAGCAGGACGGCCTAACAAGAAACGTGCAAAGTCTCTCAGCGGAGAAGTCTCTGACGTAAAAGGCTCCAAGTTTCACTGCAAGCGAAACTCTGACTGCAATGGAAGGCCTGGATGAAAGTTTTCAGAGCCCAAACACCTTCTCCCCCACCTCGCGCGGCCCAGTAGCCTAGCAGCCTGCTGCGTGGCCCTGCCCAGGGAAGCTGCGCCACACAGCAGGGGTGCACGGGGCCAAAGAAGGTGAGGAGTGGGGGAAGGTAGTGGACGCAGAGGGCTGAGGCCCAGCTTGGCACACTGGGAAAAAAAAAAAAAAAAAGGAAATCCTTAACTTCATTTTCTGCTCCTGAATTCCATAGTTAGTGGGCCATTTCCTCTTCTGTCAACTCATTTAAAAAGCTCTTCTACCTGATCCCTGCCTATCTGCCATACTTGTCTTTGGAGGGAACTTGAACTTCAGCAAGGTATCCAGTCACCACACTGGTTCTCAATTTCTGGTCATCTGTAGTCGTCGTCGATCCTTTTTGGTGTGTGGTGTTGGGGCTGGAACCCAGGACCTTGCCCACAGTGGGCAAGTGTTCCACCACTGAGTGATTCAGCCTTAGCTCTTGTCATAGTCTTCTCGTCCCAGCTATAACCAGCCTAGATCAAACAAACATGGCTGCCTTCTAGTCTCCCTCTTGTCAAGAGACTTACAGACCCCTCTTACTGTTGGCAAGAATCATGCCGCTCTTTATTTCAGCTCAGCACGCCAGTCACTTCTCTTCCAGTTTTCGCAATCCTGACATAGGTCACTCAGCTACTTACACAACTCTCAGAAGTACACGGAGGTGTAACAGTCCCCCCTTCGCCACTGTTCCAAGCTTCTTTAATTAACCACTCTTACCACTCTCTCTTCCTAACTGAACACATCTCAGAGTCTCCAGGGCAGAGCCAGTTTAATTAAGTTTTACTACTTATAATGAAGACATTAAAAATTACTAAATGTGACTTAATTTGTATACCTTTGTCAAGCCTTCCACGTAACCAAATTCGCAGTTCAATTTAAAAAAAAAAAATCTGTGCCCTAACTTTTTTGGATTGCAAAAACATGACTGACATGACCCAGTTTGATTTTACCATCCTCTGTCACAGTTGGAGAATTTTGCTTTCGTGATGAAAATAAACAGCAGTCAATTTCTTCATCTGTTTTAATGCTAGCCTCATCTTTGTCCCTGTGTGGTTTTACAAAGTCTCAACAAATCTTCCTAGGTGCTAACATCCTACCTTGCTCCCATCTTCTCCACTTACTTATTTCCCCGCCTTTATCTCCCAAGGTTTCAACATATGATCTTTTTCCCCAAGCCCCAATTTCTTCCAATTACTTCTTAGGTAACGATGGACTACAGAGGTCACAAAACCGGTTGGATTTCCTTTGCAGATTTTAGTTTTCGAATGGTCAGTATTGGCTCATATGAAAGTTTTTAAAATTGTTGACCACTGTGCCACTAGTCAAAAATCTGGTGATTTCTCACTGTGTAACTTCTCTGAAGAACCTGAAGACAGGACCCTAGGGACCCACATTCTTGTATGACAATAGGCCTTCAGCCCTAACAGAAGCTTTTCAGGTTGCTCCAGTTCACATCAGCCATCCTCAGTCATTTAAATTTCCAGTTTGGCCCTAATCTTTGTAGATTCTAACCTTAGCCAGGCCACTCCCTCAGAGTCCCAGAAGCTACACTTCTGCCCTTCAATTACCTTCTCTCCAGTCTGCGCACACCCCCCACTCCATCCTGTCCAAGTTCTTACAGTGGGATCCCGCCAATAAGTTAAGTTATTATTTGGCTTTCACTCAAATTGCTCTGTGGAAACAGTTGTTACAGGGGGTTTCCAAAGATTTTCCCGCTATTGATTTTTTGGCCTCCACCCTTTACCAATGCATTCTAACTGACTGTGCCACCAAAAATATTGCCTCAATACACTTTCTTGTCCGGCACAAAGAACAGATGGGAAGACAGATCAAAACACCCATAATCAGTCTTTGAACCATACTTCAATAAGTGACAGCGACTGACTTTTACATTTAAAATAATCGGTTAACATTTATTTAAGTATCTAAATACAAAACGATATATATTCACCTGCACAAAATCAATATACATATCCTGGATGGTTGTGATGAGCCAAGCCATATGTTTTGTGCGTGTCGAATTCCGAATACGGCATGGGCAGAGAGGAATTTACAGCCCAGCATCAGGGTGGGGGGGGGGTGGATGGAAAATTACCAGGAGGAAACATTAGGGTTCCGGAGGGATTCTGGCTAAACCTACCTAACAACACAGGTTCTTGCAGAAAGTAGGCCAAAGTGATCGACACACCTGGAGGACAAAAGCGCACAAGAACCTGATCAGATACTGGGGCACACAGGTGCTGAAGGGTTTGGGCAAGGAAGCATCTTGCCTAAAAGACTTGGCAGGATTCTCGCTAAAACTGGATTTTGTAAGTACACAGGTGGAGCTAGAAGGTTCAGAAGCCCGACTAAAGTCTGTGAAGCAAAGAATTCGTTGTCATGTGCTTATATACATAAACCACATAAGGCAGGGCTCAGAGTGTAGCTCAGTGGCAGAGAGCTTGCTTAGCGTGTGCAAACAGACTGTTGTATACTTTTATAGATATTGAACACAAAGGTTAGTCTGCAACATGATGCAGGCCATATTCCAATGAACATTTTTAAGGTTCATAGAATTGAAAATACAGGCGGTGTGTTATATGAAACCGTGATCAGTTTCTAGTTCACAAAGGCTTATTTAAGGTTAACTACTCGACACATAATAAAACTAAAATCTCTAACAACACTGATAACAGTAACTGATGTAACTAACAAGAGATAACTTTCTCTTTCCTTCTTATAATTGAGGAAGGGAAGATGAGAAAAGGAAAGAGAGACTTCTGAAGACCTTTTGTTGGATTAATGTATCCCTGGCATCTACAGCAAGAAATAATGAAGCAGGAGGCTAAGCTGTGGCTAAGACTGGCTGGGAAAGTAGGGTGACCTGTTGATTACAAAATGCCAGGACACATGTGCAGAACAGTTCCTAAAGCAGAACAACTCCCAAAGCCCTGCACGAGAAAGATTCCCATGGGACGGCCAAGACCTGACACCATTCATCAGGGGTGGGAGGAAAAAAAAACACCTCTAGAAGTAGACTCCAGCATTCCACAACCCAGGACCGGTGGCACTCAATAAAAGTGTTTTGAATAGAATTTGATTATGAAAGGAACTTCCTTGCTTTTACCAGGCTTAAGCTGTTGGTGGCCCTGATTCTGTATCTGATTTTTCTTCAAATAATATAATTCTCTACCGCTCTGGGTGCAATTCTATCACTAGAATTATTCTCTTGCTTATTCCTTCCAGGCTGGGCTAGAGCATCTTTCCGGAAACACACGTAACAAGGATATCAAGACTGTCCTAATGAATAAGGAAATTGAAATAAAACGGAGAAAGGAAGGAAGGTCTAAAGAAAACGCTTATTCGTGAGAAAGATGACTTAGATGTATTAATTGTGGCACATACTGTAGGTTGCTTCATTCAAAGTCCCCTCCAAATTGTTTTTCTCTGGCTTCTCTGTTAAAATGACTGGGGGGGGGTCTCAATTGTTCGATCCATCCAGGGGCCAACATGTGGACCCTTTGGTGTTACTGGAAAGACTGTTCTGTCTTTATCATCACAGTGCTAGGGATGGAACCCAGCACCCCATGTATACTGGGCAAGTGTTCCACCATGGAGCTATCATTACCTCAAAACTAAAGAAGCTGTGAATAAAAATCAGGGCTTCTTGCCTGGCGTGGTGGTACATGCCTGTAATCCCAGCAGTATGGGAGGCTGAGGCAGGAGGTTTCCAAGTTGCATCCCAGCCTGGACAACTTAGCAAGATCCTGTCTCAAAATAAAAAACAAAAAAGGCTGAAGATATAACTCAGTGTGAAGGCCCTGGGTTTAATCCCCAGTACCACCAAAAGAAGATGAAGATGAAGACAAAGAAGAAGAAGACGATGAAGAAGAAGAAGACGAAGAAGAAGAAGATGAAGAAGACGACGACGAAGAAGAAGACAATGAAGAAGATGAAGAAGAGAAGAAGACGAAGACGACGACGACGAAGAAGAAGAAGAAGACGAGGACGACGACAACGACGACGACGACGACGACGACGACGAAGAAGAAGAAGAAGAAAAGCAGTGTAGCTTCTTTCACTTGACCGATGAGAAGTGGCAAGCCAAATGTAAGGCCGATTCCTGAGTTCCTCCTCTCACCTCCCTGCAGTGGCGGGAATGAGTCTCCCCCTTTCTCCTTTCAGTGGTAAAGTCAAGGAAATCCTCTCTCTTTGTGACTGCCTTCTCCTTCACCCCGGGAGGAAGCTCTGCCCCATTCTCTACCTCTGCTGCTCCCTCTAGCCTCCACACACTTATCTGAGCCAGCTTTTATTCCCCTTAGAGTCCTGGACACCACCTACGCACAGGCACACCTACAGCAGCCTCTTAACTCAGCCCGTCTAGTATCCAAGCCTTTTCCCAGAATCTCAGAGAACAAGATTGGCAGGTGGGTGGCAGAACGAGCGAAAACATTTTCAGTGTTCAAGGGCATGTGCTCTAGGTACCTGATGCCATCAAACCCTCATGACACCAACTCCTGCATCACTAGCTTCACTAAAGATAAACCAAATAAGCTTCAGTGATGGCTAGCAACTTCCCTAAGGCTGAATCCCAGAGCCTGGATTCAAGGTCACAGACGCCCACCCCACCCCCACATGGCCTTACCCACTTCACCATCTGGGAAATGTGCCTCTCCTTGCCCATTGTGCTGGTGCTATCATTGAGATACTGGTTTGGATGAGTAACCCTCAAAAGTGGGTAAGGAGACTTGGACTGCTGGGTGGTGCTACTGGGAAGCATCAGAATCTTTAGGAGGCAGGGCCTAATGGAAGGTCCTTAGGTTATTGGGGGTGTGCCCCAGGGGACCCTGCCCATATTCTTTCTGTAGAGGTGCTCCAAAAAGCAATTCACCATTATGTGCCACTCCCATCAGAGACCCAAACCTGTTTGGCCTCACAGTCTTGGACTGGAACCCCCAGAACAATGAGTCAATAGAAAGCTCTCCTTCCTTTCTAAGTACTTGTATCAAGCATTTCATCATAATAACAGAAAGCAGACTAATAGAGCTGGTTATCCTAATTAGCATGAGGGGACAGACAGGACGCTCAGAAGAAACATGACTCAAGGCAGGAGGCAGAGGTTGAGGGGTGGAGTGGTGAAGCTGAACCATCATAGAAAGCCTTGCACAAACAAAAATAAGGACTACAGAACCTGAGTGGTGGCTACAAACCTATAATCCCAGCACTCCGGTATGCTGAGACAGGAGGATCGATCATAAATTTGAGCTCAGCCTGAGCAACTTAGCAAAAGTCTTTCTCAAAACAAAGAATTTTTAAAAGGGCAGGGGATGCAGCTTAGTGCAAGGGCTCTGGGTTCAATACCTAGTAGTATTAAAAAAAAAAAAAAGGACCACAGAGAGGGAAAATGGCATGTCAGAATGAGGACAACAGGAACTAGAACACTAATGATGAAATGTCCAGTCCCTCTTATCCAGAGAAGCTTCACGAGCAGAAGAATCAAGGCCTGCAGTGTGAGTTTCTACCATTTCCACCAAAAAAAACAAAAAAAAGTGCATTTCCTTCCCATAGAAACACAAAGATGCTTTCTGTTTGCATGGTGCAGTACATCAGGTATTCTGAGAGTTAAATGAGATGCTGTGACTTGGTGATCTAACCACCATTTACAACACATTTTATTCCAAGTTGTAAGCAACCAATTTAAATATCAACTTTTGGAACACAGCCCGAGGGTAAGTTCGGAAAGGCCTAAATCTTATCTTGAGGCAGGAAATATGGTTCTTGCCTGCCTGGTAAGGGATTTCATGGTTACTGGGCAAACAGGAATTAAATTCTTTAGGTAGCTTTAACTTATCTCTACTTCCTTGTTCTGGGTATTCTTCGGAAGGTATATTTAAGTGTGTCATTTACATACATGTATTTTTTACATAACTAAATATAATTATGTGTAAATTGAATGTATAATTTACATAATATACAAACTAAACCTACAATTTACATACAATTTTTATGTAAATCAAACACAAAGATATGCATCTTTTTTATTAAATAAGAAAATGAGATACATAGTACCTTAGCACTAAAAAAAAAAAAAATCTCTAATTCTAAATTTTCATTTTCCAAAGGACAGGGTTAAAGACTAGAAAGCTCTTAGTGCTCCAGGTTCCCTAGCCAGCTAGGAGGAAAAGAGCGATTAAAGGCGAAGGCCTTCTTTCTCTCAGGCCAGCACCAGTGCCTGACAGAGCCAGAGGACAAAATACAAAGGCTCATTCTTAAGTGGGACTTCAAACCTCCTCTCGCAATTTAGGGGCTCCCAATTGCTCCCAACTTGAACAGAGCATCCAGGAGTTTTGTTAACCCTGGCAAGTATCTGACTGGAAAATGAATTTTCCCAGAAACCAGCAGGCTCTAATCTGCCCCCCACCCCGGTTGGGTACATCCCAGGCCTTGGGACCTTCTTAAGTGTTTAAGACTCAGCTGATCCTAAACTATACTCACATATAAAGTCACGCGTGCTCTGAAGTGTTAGAGGAAGAAGTCAGAAGTATGGATGTAAACTGTTTTCTTTTTAATAAAAAACAGCAGCAGACCTACTCCTGAATTAAAACACCAGGTCCCAGATACTCCTTTAGATGTGTTCACATAATATCATTCATCCTGTCTGTACTTTTGCTGATAATTTTAATTTCCCATTTGAGTAATTATTTGTTTTTGAAGGTAGGAGAGCCAGTTCACATTTATAATGCTTTGAATGGTTGTCTGGTTTGATTTCAAGGCCACTAGTTGCTGAGTTTAGATTTCCCACATTTATTTCTGGGTTGCAGTCTTATTAACATACTAAGATAGCTTGCCACAGTGTAAGTTTTTATTCACAATTCACCAGCCTATTACTCTCAGAAGAAAAAGCTTAGTTTAATAATAAACGGCGACAGCATAAAAGAATAAAATGTTGTGTCTCGTATGCTACAGATGTATAAAAAGAGCACAGTTTTATTGCAGAAAACATCTACAGAAACTATACTATTGATTGCTTCCAGGGAGTGAAACTGGGAGACAGATATCAGGGATTGGAGGAAGATTTACATTGCTTACTGCCTTCACTTAACACTTGGTTTTTAAAAATCAGTGTATTTGATCTTGCTATTCCAGCCTCATTTTACAAATAGAGAAACTAAAGGCCTAAGGACTAAAACTCCAATCCATGTGGCCCTCAAGCCTTTGCTCTTAATCATCACAGTCTTCCACTGTGCTTGGGAAAGTAACCTTAACTGTCCTACTTCAGTTTCTTATTTGCTTACTTATGCTTATTTATTTACTTTTTCGGACAAGGTCTCACTATGTAGTCCAGGCTAGCCTGGAACTCGCTGAGACCCTCCTGCCTCAGCCTCCACAGTGCTGGGAGTACTGGAATTATGGGGGCATGCCACCACACCACGCTTCATTTTAAAAGGGGACTAACAATAGTACCTGTTCTGACTGTTGCAAGACTAAATGACATTTTCTGTATCTTTAACTCTTCAAAGAGGATATATCAAGGATATGTATTGTACTTACTCAGTAAAAGAACTTTATCTTGCCTCAAGCACTTCATATTATACACTGTAATAAAATCATCTTTTTATCATGTTGATGATTTTGAAATCTTTCTTCTGGTCCCTCTTTCAAGTACTTTTGAGGTATTTTCTCTTCAAAATGTCACTGTTGGGATGGGCGTGGTGACGGCATGCCTCTAATTCCAGCACTGGGGAGGCTGAGGCAGGAAGATTTCAATGATTTAGAGATCAGCCTGGACTACATAGTGAGATCCTGCTTTAAGAAAAAAAAAAAAAGCCGCTGTCCCCTCCAAGGAAGAGAATACAGCTTAGGGGTAAATCATTGGTTTAAGAGGTAAAAGTACATTGAAACCCTAGCTACGCCATGTAAGCAAATTACCTATTTTCCATAGGGCTCATCTGCACAACAAGGACAATAACACACTTCGCAGAGGTTTTGAGGGGATTAATGAGGAATATATGTCTATAGTATGGAAGTTCATACATTTTTATAATTTACCCCAGTAGCACTGAATCGGGTTTTTCTCCAAAAATCTGGAGTAGGTTCACAGTGAAAAACATCCTTGCTGACTTGTAAACAAGCTAGGCTTTCTCTCAGCTATACATTTGCTTATGCCACTAAACTATCTGGAATATCTCAGCTCCGTGCCTTACTTGATTTAACTCAGTGTTACCAAACTCCTTTCTAGAAAAACATTTTGTTCTACTTAGCAAACAACTTTCCCTAATGATTCCAATCAATATTGCTCTTCCTCCATTTGACCTTGATCTTATTTAAGTCAGTGTCCATAGTTTTAAAGCATTTACTATTTCATATCTGTCAGTTTTATTCCTCAAGTAAAGTCTTTTGTAAAGCTGACATGGTTTTTTTTTTTTTTTTAAGAATTCTTACACAACAGGTAGAAAGACAACCGGCAACAATAAGTTACACAGTTGTTTGCATACAGTATATATGAACTTGGATTTATAAATCATCAGTTATACTAACTTGAGACATTTATCCTTTTCTGAAAAGCCAAAATGGGTACCTGATGGCATTAATAAACTATGATATCAGCAATAAAAGAATACGCCGAACTCCATTAATACATGGTAATCAAAAATAAAATGTACGGGGGCTGGCGATTTAGCTCAAGTGGTAAAGCGTTTGCCCAGCAAGCGCAAGGCCCCAAGTTCGATCCCCGGCACTAAATAAATAGATAAATAAATAAATTGTATACCACAGTAACAATGGCTGTCGTTTAGGTTCCAAAGACAGAAAGGACTTAGGATAATTTAAGCATCCCTCCACTAGCCACTGCGTCTTTCAGTCTTTCACGATAATAGGCAAGTCATTCTAGCATATCATAAGGCCCACTGCACATCCAGGGTGACACCAGCTCAGGCACCAGACATGGATCATGCCTTATGCTTCCCTGCATCCTGCTCTTTGTGTCCAAAGAAGAGCTTTGAAAATTCTATGATGGGGGTAGCAGTGCCTCCCTGGGGACCAACCACAGGACCTATCCACGTCCCTGGTATGTGTGGGTCTCCATCAGTCGAGGGGCAGGAAGCGACTTTCTCCTCTATTCACAACTAAATTGCCCTTCCTTAAAAAGAACTATTATAGTTTAGGGCTCTCTCTATTTTTTAAATATCTAAAAACTAGCGTTTGTATAGACAATAAGGAAATCTAATTTAATGGGTAGATAATAGGTCTGCAGAGGATGGATAAAGGAATTAGGCTTATTTAGCTTAGAGGAAAAGCTAAAGTATGTAATCAGGAATCACTTATTGAGTACCTGAACACAACAACAAAGAAAGCTTGTATTTCATCAGAAAAGTTAGCAAGAGTTTTGTGTGATTAAACTAAATTTGTTTTTTCAGTACTCAAAAAAGAGAAAAACACCCAGCAAATATTTCAAAGAAAATAGTCATGGTCACTAATGATAGGCAAATAATAACAATGAGACAGTTTTATTGTCTATATTACAATTGTAAAAGTGAAAAATAAGGTTCAATGCTGGCGAGGACATAGATAGATGGGCCTTTTCAATTATCAAGAGTGTAGATGCGTACAATCTTTTGAGAGAGCTTTTCAGGCAATATATACCAAGAAGCTTAAAAACATTAATCCCCTTTGACTCAGCGGTTTCACTTCTCTGAATCAAATAGGGAAATGTTTTGTGCACAAAGATCTTTCTCAGGCTTAGAGCAGAGAAAGTGCTGGAGACAACTGTGGAAATAATTATTGGCTCCATATTCTTTAATTGCATCTTGGCCAGAAAACATAACTGAAGAGGTTACAAGCCTTAACTGACAACACAATGAAGAACCTTGAAAAGAACATACCAAATGCAGAAACGAATGTTTGGAGAAGATAAAGCACTTTGCTAGCCATTCTGCTTTGCCAGGGAGATAAGTACAAGGTTATGTAACTGCGTATTTACCTATCAGCTATTAGAAAAACGCAAAACTTACAGAAACTCATCAGAAAGCTGAGTTTCTTCTGAAACTTGGTTGTTAAGTAAAAAGCATAGAAGTTTTCCTGCAATATTGAACTATTTGCAGGATGGCTCCCTTATCGCCTTCAGACCTATTTATTTTACCCATTAATGTGTTTATGGCACAAACTTGTCCACCTAAATTCATAAACTGTGTTTATCATAGTATAAATGCTACTTACCAACCTTCAGAGAATGGACAGTTTTGACTGCTCTGGCTTCATCTGCACCATCACTTATAAACAAGTAGCTTGTTAGAAAGCATTATAACATTTTACTTGGCTTTCTTCTCAGAAAAAAGTAACAAACCTCTAAAACCTTCAAGATTTATTTCCATAAATTAAATGCAAATTTGTTTTCTTTGTTACAAATTCATTTCCTAAACTTGGGAAATGTTTTTGTTTTGTTTTGTTTTTTTTAATGAAAGGGGCACCCCAGTAAAATGCAATTTAGGAAAAAATAGCACTGCTGAAGAATTGCTAAGAATAAGAGAAGAGTTATGATATTTAGTGGATAAAGTAGTATGCAACACTATAAACTTAATATCATCTCAAACGATGACATCAAAATGTGTAGGAGAAAAGATTGGAAGCAGCCGTGTAACATGTGATGGGGCTATTTCTGGATACTGAGATGTGAGGTGATTTTCATTTACTTTTTACACCTAACTTCATCTTCTAAAATTTCTGGAATGAAGATATGTATTTTAATGTTCAAAGAAAAATAAGATTCTATAACATTTTTGTACCTTCAAAAAGCCTCTGTTTTCTTAATATTTTTAGCCTGCTGCCCTAGAGCTTAGGATTCACAATGCTTGGGACACTCTTAAATAAGTTTACCAAAGCAAGAAACCAATGCAGAAACGAGCCTATCAGCACATCAAATTATGTGTCGTGTTTCCTTTCTTTGTCATTTCAATTCTAAATCCATACTGATGCTTTTTTCCAAGGGTCTGCTTGTGCCTTAATTATGAATTCATTATTCTTTTTAGGACAAAACTGATTCCAGAATAGCAGTTTGCTTGGTTTTGCTAAGATAGCAAATTGCCAATAAAATTTACAACTTAATTGATAGTTCCTTATTTTTATTACTATGAGGCTTTATCTTCTACTTTCTGGAGGGAACACCATCCCTCCAGAGAGTTCTGTCTCGCTGGTTTAACAATCTGTCTTAGGAAAACATGATCTACATCTTTCCGTCTTCTTGAGTGGTGTTTGTCTTCTTCCCTAGCAAAACTGTCTCCCTTGTACTACTCTGCATGCTTCATCTGGAGAACATTTCTTTATTCAGAGGTGACCATGCACCAGGCACTGGAGACAGAAATGAGGAAGGTAATTCCTAAAGAAGTTCACCATTTATTCTTGAAAGGCCTGAGCATCAATAACTATAAACAATGCAAGTACTATAATCAAATGCATGGGAAATTATCCTTAGTGTCTAGACTTCAATGTGGATCATTTTTATACTCCTACCTCCCTTTTCTCGTTTTTAGGTTAGTTTCCTTTAAACCTGGGGTGTCCTACTGGTGCTTTATCTAAGTTACCTCAAACTTGGACCATCCTAGGAAAGCTTTTCAGGCTTTGAACACTTCTCACTCCTGTGTAGGGCACAGATAGCTGGTTGTGTCACCATCCAGGAGGTGTCCTGGACTTAGGTCGCTTGCTGCTGCTTCTTTTCAGATCTGTCTTCTACCCTTTCCCTGATCTATTCTTTACTACAGAGCAGTAGGACACCAGGTAAGTGTGGCCAGCAGGAGTCACTGGCGGAAGCCTGGAGGCCAGGAGAGGCAAGGCCTGGCTGCTGCTCCCCTTCTCACTCTGCCTCCAGCAAAAATTTGGGCAGTAGCTGCCTCCTTCCAGCCTCTAGGTCCCTCCCATCAGCTCCTGCCTTTGGTGGGCCCAGCTTGGACAGATGGTCCTGGCATCTGGGGTCTGACAGCGCCCCCTCTAGCCATTGTCCCTGCAACCGTAGGCATAACAAAAACTTCAGGCTGTCTACATAATTCCTGCATTAAATTCCCTCTGTTTAAAATAACTAGGGTGGTTTCCATTTTCCGACTGGACCCTTATTGATAACATGTTCCAAGTCAAAATCTTCAGCATCAAAACCGTCTATCCATCATAAAAGCTTTTTGGTCTGACTCTTCTTACTTCTCTAGCCATTCTCCTACACATTCCTCTACCATAAGGGAGGAACGCTGGTACCGCCAGCATTTATTAGGTACTTACTGTATGTGGCAGGCATTTTTCTAAGGGTCACATTTTTTTTGGTTTTTTTTTTTTTTTTTTTTGGGAACAGGGTCTCCGTACGTGGTTTAAGACAGCCTTGAACTCAGGCTGGCCTCAAAATCACAGCAATCACGCCCGGCCCACAAGTTCTTTCACAGGCTTTCTCCATTCTTTGAGTTATTGGATACGTTGCTCTACCAGCAACATATTATGATACACATATATATGATTTTGTAGTTTATTTAAACTTTTAAGATTTAAAAAAATAAGAAGAGCTATGAAGTTATGAATACATATATAAAATATTGATAAAGTCATTTACACTGATGATTAAAGGTTACAACCTGTATTCCTTTCTATTCTAAATGGTATATTATTTTAGAAAAGAGAGTGGGTAAGCAACACAGTGGAAATTTTATTATTCTATTGCATTTCAAATTAAAGTGAGTACCTGCTTGCCTAAAGTTAGGACACACCGGGATCTGGTGATCTTTAGTTAGCTTGGTTAAGAAGTAAAAGACTTTAGAGAAATTAAGTGGCTCCTTGAGTGCCAGACTTGAAGACCTACACCTGAAGGCCTTTTACCATGCGAACATGTGGCACCTGAGTTCAAGAACCCAACAGACTTTTTTGGATAAGGAAGAGATACTAGTATATGATAATAATAATAATACTGATGCCTCATAATAATAATTATTATTAATAGGAATTCTAATTCCTAGAGCAGTAACTATGTTAAACATTCTGTCATTATACATTTATTATCTTTAATCCTCAAAATAATCCCCAAGGTATGTATCATCATAACTACTTAATAAATCAAGAAACCGAGGCACAATTGGTAGCAGCTTCCTCTTTGGCCACAGAGAACTATGGCAGGACCAGAAATTAAATCCGTATCTCTCTGGCTTCAAAGTCAAGGAATTGTTTGCTGCTACAAAGCACTGCTTCTAAAGTCATAGTATAATCACTTAGTTCCCCTAGTGAATCATCATATAATGTAGAGAGTACACATACCATAGTTTATAGAGTCAACAAAACAAACTTGTATCTGAAGTATATCACATCATCTTTAATTCCCAAGGGTGGCAGAGGCATTAATCTAGGCAGCAAGGGGCCCAACACCTAATCCTTGACCCTTGCCAGTAATGGGATGATTCCTAGGTTTTGGCTTCAAAAATCATTACTAAGGATGGCTGCAAAATGGGAAGGAAGATAGAGCCTTCCTTTGCCTGGACTTGACTTGACTGGCAAAACACAAAGTCTCATAAATAAGATTGTTCAGGTGTTCTTGTTTGGTTAAAAGTGCCCCCCAGCCAAGGTCACCTGATTTGAGTTTCTACTTATAGTTTCAGAAATCACATGCTCTAGAACAGTGAAACTCAAAATATGGTCCTTTGAAAGACCGTAGAAACTGCGGGTGCATTACGCAACTTTTGCAGCAACGTTTCACTGCCACGACATCCAAAGGCATGATCGAAGGGTTCATTTCATTGAACAGGGTAGAGACCAGGTCCAGGGCCGAACTCGTGTGCTGGTGCATGTGCCGTGAGTGCTGTCAGTCTCAGGAGGACCACCTACAAGTCTGTGGCGTACTGTACGTTGAAAACAACAAAAACTGCCATTCAGCCATTTGAGAGGCACTGCTCTAAAAGTGACAGGCTCTTTAAAGGACCAGAAAGCAAAAGAGACGACTGATCATCTGCAACCAAACTTACTACTGGATAAAAAATATTTATGTAAATATATAAATATGTGCATGCGTGCTCGCACAATGCACAAACACATACTCATGTATAACATTTTTCCTAGTTACATAAAGTACGATTCATGAGGGGGCACAAGGACTTCCCTGTAGTTATGCAAGCGATCAGGAGTTTCTGGAATGGCAAATTCTGAAACACTGTCACAGAATATCACCAATTCATAAATAAGCTAATGAATCATCCACTATGTCGTAAGAGAGCCTGTAAGAATATTATTAGGTCATTTTATTACTACCGTGGAGGGAATGGACTTTAAAACTCAATATCTATTTTATGTGAGTGTTGACTGTTCCGAATCTCTTTCCAGCAAAACTGCAGCTCCCAGGAGACATACAGAGGTAATCAGACTTGTGTGCTTAAAAAAGAAATATTGGAAATGTCTGAATAAGAGCAGACACGTTTTTAGATGCCTTTTCTCCGTGTGCGAAAATCATCTTCTGCAGACCCAGCTACGTAAAATTGTACACATCCAGCACTTTTCTCCCAGCGGCAGGTGTACCCTTAAAGCTCCTATTACTTGGATCAAGTAAATTCCAATTTGGCAGTTTTGTTAAATTGTAAACTAGTCAAAGTCTGAGAGACAATTCCGAGTTTCCCTCTGAAATAAGCGCTGGGAGATCCCATCAGAAAGATCTGTTTAAGTTCTTCAATCGGAAGCCTTAAATCAAGTTATTTGCACCAAAAATAATGTTACAATATGATTTTTCCACTAAAATGCTACAGATTTTGATTTGGAAATTACATTTCTATTTTATAAGTGGGGAAAATCAATTGATCCTAATCAATGCTAAAAGGACTGATTATTTCTTTTTCCTGTTATAAGCAGGACAGTGGAAGTAAAGGGAGAACATCTCTAACAGCCTTAATGTCTTACATATTCTATTTTGCAAATCTGAGTAAATCTCCTGTGCTAACTTTGTCAGCTATGGAATAAAGAATGTCATTTGGGATTCCACAGCTTCATTATGCTGATAAAGCAGTTTTATAAATCACGCTAGGAGTAATGGATGTTCCTTTGAGAACAGTGAACTAGGAGCCATAAAAAAAATGTGTGTTCTGGACTTGGTTACTTATCTTCTATTCATATGTCAGTATGAATGTGTCAAGTCAAGTCTTGAGCCTCAGTCTGCTCAAGTTCAAATGCAAAGAAGAAAATAGCTGCCCCAACTACTGATATGATAGCATTATGTTTCTAACTCAAAAGCAGGAGGTACACACAAGGGGGTGATGGAACAGAAGATCCCAAATTGAAAATGAGTTTTTAAAATTCAGGTCATATGCCAGCCACCTTACAGCTGTTTTAGGGTTACATGCAGTTATTTCTGAAAACTCTTCCCACATAGTAAAGTGCTGCACAAACAAAAGTTTCTTTTTCCCCCTGTCCTGGGGACTGAACCCAAGGCTGCTGCACTGAGTTACATGCCTAGCCCCTTTTTAATTTTTTATTTTGAGACAGAGTTTTACCAAGTCACTAAGTTGCCCAGGCTGGGTTCGAACTTGCAATCCTCCTCCCTTAGCCTCCCAGAGTGCTGGGATTGCAGGCTTGAGCCGCCACACCTGGCTGAATGTATAATTATTATAAATATGATTATCCTATTATTCACATCCTCCAGGCTGGCGGTGACAAAGAAATTGGGGAGTTAGGCCAAGAGCATTCACACAACCAAGCCTTACTCTAGCCAGGAGTTAAATGAGAACCAGACGTTTAGAGATGGACGATCACTGCCCAGTGTGACCAGAACAGCGAGACTCAGAGGAAGTATGGGAACAGCTGAGGGTCTCACTCAACTTGGGATATGGATCGAGACATGCTTTCTAGTGTACAGCAATAGGGCAGCAGAAAGAAGAAAGGCAGAGATTTTAACTCTTAGCGACACCAAAGGAACTAGAGGCAAGATGAAAGGAAAGCTAAATACTGAGTAGCTTAGAGAAGAACAGCTTAGTTTACAAAATATGCTGAGAAAAGCATTAGGACAAATGCCTAATGCAAAAGAAATTCATAGTCTTTCAGAATCCTGCAGTTTCTAATCTAAGAGCATCCTCAGGAGGGAATACTTAATGGAATGTAGAAAGCCTATCGCGAGAGGAGAATGAACAAACATTTATGATATCCCTTCCTCTTGAGCAAACCGCAGAAAGAGGTACAAGGATTTCTACGGCAGTGTTCCTATCTTTGCAGCTATGACTTTTATTGTTGTTATTGGTGGTGCCGGGGATTGAAGCCAGGGCCTTGCACATGCTCTAGATCTCAGCTACAGCCCAAGCCCTGTCATTATTTAATAAATAATGGTATTCATGTATCTTGAAGCTCACAGCCTCTCAACATCACTAGGACTCAACTAGTCCTCTGAACTAAGACTGCTACAGAACAACACCAACCTCAGCTCCATCACACCCCTAGACTAAGCCTTCATTTTAATGTCCTGAAGCTCTTTGGGGGCAACAGCTAATGGTAATGGTAATGAGTCCTAAAACACTGGACAGTCCATCTTGGAAACCTGAGAGCTCTTCTGTCATTCCAGGGAGCACCATGCTGGATGGCAGGTTCCAGAATCTGGGTCACAGATAAGACATTATAGATCCTACTTTTCCTTCAGGAAAAGAGAACTACTGTTCTGAGAGTAAAAATTGGTGCTCCATAGGACTTCTACGGGGAAAAAGAATACACAGTGCATTTAGATTTTAATAAACTGTTTGAAATAAAGTCAACTGACCTTCTGAAACTTAGTGATTCTCTCCACATTATCCTGGTTTTATGCATGTGTCTCTCCTCGGTACACTGCTAATCCCCTGCTATACTGATGCTATCGTTAATGTAAAAAACTCATATTATACTTTACAAAGGAACCACAGGGGGAAGTACATAAAAATTTTATTCCATTTATAATTAATATACCTCCAATAAGGCTGACTAAAACTTACTTCTTAAAAGTATTTTTAAGTGGTGCATATTGTGTGTGTGGAGGGGAAGCTCTGTTTTATTTGTTCTTCTTGGGGTGCTGGGTACTGAGCCAAGGGCCTCACACATGCTAGACAGGTGCTCTAAATGGGGGAAGGTCTTTTCAACATATTTTCTTACTGTTTCAGTGATATTCTTATGGAACCAAACATCGATTGTGAGAAAGGGACATGCTTTTAATCATATAACTGCATTTCGTGTAAATCGATATTGCATTAGTATTTCAAAATAAATTCCAGAGCACATTACCATATAACGCCTACTGATTTTGTAAATGTCTTTTGCAGGTTTAAAGAGCTCTAGGTTTTAAATCACCAAGATAACCTATTAGAAATCCAGTCTTTCTATTGTATCTGTAAAAATGCTGATAGAAAGCTGAAATTCAAATCGTGAATTGGACATATTACTTCTAAGAAACCACGAAGAATACACCCTCTCAACACCAGCCTGTAGGGCACGGATGGGTGGCATGATCCTTTCCTGTTCCTTGTTTTCCTAGAATGTACGTTTTTAAAAATAGGAATGATTAAACTTTTAGAAATCCATTTGTCTGCAGAGTCAGCCAAAAGGTATCTCTTGAAAAACTATGATCACAGCAAGTTTTAAAATAATCTGCCCCACCCTCAGTCCAAAGTAGGAGAAAAACTTTTTAGACATTTTTGTTCAATACTCTCATCTTAGAGAGAAAGATGCTACCGAGGCCTACAAAAAATACTTTGTTTTTTATATCCCATTCACCCTCCTACTCTTCTCCACCACTATTCATGACTAATGGGGATAGTCACGGAAAAATCTCAAGAAAAGGGTTTTCAAGCTATTCTTAGTTATTTCTTCCTGGTGAAAATCTAAGACAATGCTTTTGCAAAAATGTTAATGTATAAAAATTTTGTGGAGTCTCAAATTCCTAATGGTTGTGAGACTGTTACTGTGAACATTTTAAATTATTTCTTCACTAGAATTGCTTTGCTTGTGTGGAAGCCTGACCAGATTTTTCCTTTGAAATCTGGAACTTTCTTTATAGGTGCACAGCCTAAAAATAAGGAAAAACACCAATACTTCTAACACATGATAAAGCCTACTCTAAAAAGGTGTTTTAGAACTGTTGGGAATAATTTAAAACTAACCCTTCTTAAAATATTATTATTATTTTTTTAATCAAAAAAGTTAGTCATGTGAGAGGCTAGGAGTGCCCTTTTCTGTAAATTTTGAGACAGGGTCTCACTAAGTTGCAAAGTTGCCCAGTCTGGGCTCGAACTTAAGATCCTCCTGGAGAGATGCTGGGGTGGGTGGGGGGGAGATGGTGTAAGCAACATCTTCATATTTTCACCATGTTACCACACATATGAATGTTCAGTTCTATCAGGAAAGCGAGCTAGACTTGGCCTAAAACATCCACCACATCAGACCATAACACCATATATGCTTTCATGAACCAAGTGCAGGTGAAGGCTTCGAACCATTTCATCTGGCTGGAAATGGCAACTTAGATCTGAAGAGATGCTTCTCAATGGGAAGAAATAGAAGCCAACAAGTAAAAAGGAAAATATAAGGTTTCTCTTCATCCCAGTATGTTATATTTCAACTCTGAAGCACTATAATTGGGGGAGGCCAAGGGCAACGCTGGCATTTATTCGTGTAGGTCATCTCGAGAGATGAGGCTCGAACAAAGTCATTCCTTTTATGAGTGCTGGTGAGCAGGCGAATAGGAATACCAGGTGTCTAGGAGCTCATCATACCTTCTCCAGAAACACCAGGCTCTGTTCCAAATACTGGACCATTCAAGGAACTTTCTATCGCTACGTAAAGCTATCACCCTGTACACTTTCATGGTAGGTAGTGGTAACCAATGTGGAAACACTTCACCGAGTGAATAAAATCGATGGGATTGGGGCAAACATTGACAAAAAGACCAGGGTCAAATCCTGGTGCACACCAGTCACCCCAGTACTCTTGGAGGCTGAGGCAACTTTGTGAGACCCTGTCTCAGAATACAAAAATAAAAAGGACTTGGGATGTGTCTCAGTGGCAAAGCAACCCCGGACTCAATCCCCAGCCCTGATGAGGGCCTCTCTGAACACGTCTTCACTGCCCTGAGAAACGTGAATGCTGATACAACCCGCTATGTAGGCAGGCTGCTGGCGTGTGGCATGCGTAGAACAAAAGGCGGCCCTCGATAAATGAGAGCTACTGTATGGTGAGTCAGCATTTGGATAAAAGTCCAAGGAATATACGATTTTAATAAAAACACTAGAAATGTTCGTTCTGAAAGCCGAAAAGCAAATGTGAACACCTAGTTCATTTGCAAGATGTTTCTTATTAGGCTAGCAACAAACAGACTCTCAAAGGGAGCTTGAATTGATCGCACGTTTCTATAGCTGCATTTTATTATATGCAAATTATACCTCAATAAAGCTGGTTTAATGAAAGAGGAAGTTTGCAGTACATGAACTGTCAAATGCCCTGCGACTGCAAAATTCTATCATCTTCCAAAATGGACTGATTTGCCCAAGGTCATAAGCCGTGCCAGGTCATGGGCTGAGTTATCACCACATCCAAACCACCGAGAACATTTCAGAAGTATAGTGATTGAATGTATTTTTAATTCCTACTGAAGGTGCAAACATCTATATACTGATAGTCTATAATTAGCATTTTATCAACCATGTTTGTAATTTCTCATTACAGACTAATTAAAAGTGAATGTTAGAGAATAATATGTAATCACGTGGAAATATGGCTATGTTCTTTCTAGGTGAGAAAAGCAGGTTATAAAACAGAACAGTTCAATTTTGGCTTTTTGCACTACTGAGTATCAAACCCAGGGCCTCATGCATGCTAGCCAAGCACTCTACCACTAAGCTCCATCCCAACCCTCTATCACTAAAAATTTATCCTGAGACGGGGTCAGGCTGGCCGGTAATTTGCAATTCTCCTGTTCAGCCTCCCCAGTAGCTAGGATTACAGGCATGTGCCAGCACATATCTCTAATATGGCTATATAGAGGGTTTTTTTTGGGGGGGGTACTAAGGATTGAACCCAGGGCCTTTGCACTGAGCTATATCCTCAGCTCTTTAAAAAAAATTTTTTTTGTTGTTTTTTTTTTGAGACAGGATCTTACTATGCAGTTCAGGCTGACGTTCACCTCATGGTAATCCTCCTGCTTCAGCCTCCTTAATGCTGGAATTACAGGCATGTACCACCATGCCCAGCTTTTTATAACAATTTTTTAAAAATCTGAGATAAGGTCTTGCTAAATTGCTCAGGCTGGGCTCAACCTTCCAGTCCTCCTGCCTTGGCCTGTCAGAACACTGGGATTACAGGCATGTACCACCATGCCTGGCTAGAAATATTTTCGGAAAGTAATTTTTGAAGATACTAGATTACTAAACATGTAACTCTAAGAGATGGTTTATGGATGATTTGTTTTTTCTTTTTTGTTACTTAGCTTTGTGTGCGTGTGTGTGTGTGTGTATACGTGAATGTGCACATTTTTGCATTTTTGCCTTGTTTGGTTTTGTTTGGTGGTGTCAGGGAGAAAACCCAGGTCCTGATGTACACTAGGCAAGCACTCTACTAACTACATCCCCAGCCCTGTCCATGTTTTTAAACTTACAACGAAGAACAAGCGTAAATTCTATAATAATGACTTTCAAATAAAATAGTAGATTACAATATTACAACTAGAGATCACAGTGGTGAGAGTAGAAAATGTTATGAGTGGCCTAGAACTCTATAAACCACAGGTTATTATCAGGAGGCTCCTGGACAAGTTGAAATTACCCCTTTGATGACAGATATCTAGTTTCTCTTGAAACTCAGAGGTCCTCAGAGTAATGGGCAAGGAAGATCGGCTCATCCAGCATCGCTGCTGCTGGCTTCCCATGAAACCTTCTTTCTCTCATTTGCCAAAACATAAGCATTCACATTTTCCACCCACAGTATAAATAGTCCAGTCTTATAAGCCAAAAACATTCTGTAGGGGCTAAAAACGTAGTGCGCGAAGATTAACTGATTCCAATTAAATTTAAATTTGAAAAAGTTTACACGTTTACTGCTACACTGAGATGACCTAGTATTACTTGAGACTCTATTGGGTATCTCTGGCTAGGAGAATTATAGATGATGTTTCCTTTCTCATTTTTTGTATTTTTCAGTTTTTCTAGAAGAAATTTATATCATTTACAGTTAGAAAAAATATTCAGCAAAATAATTTTTTGGTAAATATTGCCTGCTCTACTCCTTAGTGTCCCTGTAGGTACAATTCATTAACAAATGAAAACCTGACAGAAAATCAGTAATGGCTACATATCTACACACACACACACACACACACACACACACACACACACACACTTTATATTTAGGCATCCTGACTCCCATGGAATTTATAACTTTAAACCCCAAATGATCCACCTCAAGTATTTAAATCGATAAACATGTCCATTCACAAAAATGCACTTTAAAAAGTAGAGAATGTGACTTTTTTGAATCAAAAAAAAAGCACCAAGGAAAAAATAGCCACACTATAAGAAAATGCATTTGGGATTATTTCCCACAAAGCTAAAAAGACAGAATGAACCGTGGAATGTTAACGAGATTGGTGTTTCCCCCTTATTTGTACGCTGTGTGCCTGTTTAAAAATTCCAAGTTATGAGAGGAAAACAACCCATTAGGCTCTCACGGTGACACCGAGCAAGTCACAGTAAAGGCATTTACGTGATCACACACCCTGACAGGTCTTAGAAATTGGGAGCACCAGCAAGATGGCAGAATTCCTTGACACAATATTCGTGATTTGGCAAACGCATTGTCTTACTTTCACGTGGAAAAAATCATTAAGAATAACCTGAAACAATATGTTTTGGTGAAATAAATGGCTGTGAGTTGCAAGAGTTTCTCCATCCTTTTAGGCAGCAAATAAAACTAAAAGGACCTTTAGGCATGTTGAATTATCAGGAATCAGTTAAAGTTTAAAAGTTATTTTTAAGAAATCTCTGGGGAAAAAAGCTGATTGTCAATTTTGACTAGAAAGGTACCATTGCTTTTACCAAGATAGTTACACAACACATGACTTGCACTTTATAAACTACTCCATACAGAAAGCCACGTGTCATTTAACCTGGAGGAACCATGGTCACATCCTTACCTAAAGATTGGTAGAGCTCTGTCATTTTGGGATGGTCCCAGCAAGTTGTTTGGGTCTCGTGGCTAAAACACAGAATAGAAAGAGAGACTTTAGCATTTACAATGGGCAGTACAATAAGGAAAACAAAAACGACATGGTTTACTTTTTAATCATTTGGCATCTTTACTTCCCAGAACTTTCAAAGAGTAGTGAGGACTGTTTGTCTTCCAAGAAGAGGTCACTATCTTCATTTGCAAAGAGAAAAAAAGCAATATGAATATTATTTGGTTAGGGATTTTGTTTCTTTTTTGGACCCATGAATGGAGTGCACATCTATTCTAACAATCTGGCCTTGTTGTGTAATCAATAACTGAAGATTGAGATTTGTTCACTCAACCAATGTGGAATAGACAGAAAGGAGACTGACAATTGTTATTTGATTCTGTCAAAAGAGGTACAGGACCTTATTTCTACAGCTATAAATCATCTCGCTTCTCATTTGCTTTCACTGCCCAGACCCCGTTTCCTTACTTTTTCTTCTTCATATCCAGATATCATATCTGGGACGCCTGTCTCCCATTTCAGTTTCAGGTGTATTCAGCACCCGACTGAGACATCTCACCTGCCTTCTTCCCATTACTTTTAAAACGTCTTTTTAACTCAGTACTCTATATCACTCTACCTTTTCCTATATTTTCTTGGGCCTGAATGAAGTATTCACAGTTCTACTCCATTTCTTGAAGTGTAGTTGCCTGCTATCAGCTCCTGCCACAAAAGGAACAAAACACCTTTGTTCCTCATTCAATTACAGGCATAAACCCAGGAGAGATAACTGGGTATACTTTTCCTTACTTTGGCCCATCTACATAAATCACCATAGCATTGTATTTCCAGTTTTCGGCGATTACATGATAGGCTTTGATAAAGCAAAATAACACAGCTTTGAACAATATTCAGTACTTATACGCAGAGCCAATTCACATCTTGGAGGGAGGTTGGAGAGAGGAGAAATTACTTAAATTTGGGCACTTAAGGGGACCAGAAGGTACACAGGCCTCCCACAAAAAGAGGCATTTGTTGAGGCAACAATATCAAATGGCCTTAGCATAGGTTTTGAATTTTAGGACTCCACGGCCTACTGGCTATGAAATTTGGGGCAAGCCTACTCGCCTGGGAAAGTTAAGGGATTAGATGACACAGGGAACTGGTGTTCAATCTGTGGTCAGTTTTGTTATCAGGTGGCCCCCAAATTACAGTCCATTAAAAGTAAACCCTATATTAGACGATTATGGTTCCAACAACAGGAAACGAATCAAACCTAAGAAAGACCCTTCCTAGACAGCAAAAACAACACTCAACCGTGTACTACCGTGCTTTTAAAAACATAAGCGAAAAAGAGAAACACTTAAGTAGTTTGATAAATCTAATCATAACTCTCACAATGACATGTGGAAATTACCAAATGCTACCTCTTCAAAGACCATCCCTGTGATATTCACCATTTGGTGACTGATCGGCAAAGGCTAGCGAAATCAATTTGTAAGAAAATGTTCATTTGGGAAGGGCTTCTTGCTCACTTCCAAATCTGTTCATTTCTGCTTTATTTCTCCACAGAGAAAATTCACATTTGAGGACTGTCAACAGGGGCTTATCAGTTGAGGGAATTTAACCGAGTGACATGGAAGTATTAAGAAGAGCAGGAGATGTGGTCCAGGCTTTTGGAGGATTTTAGGAAACCCCCGCGACAGAGCCGGTTTATGATCTGGAGAACGGGTAGGCAGAACCGGTACTTTATATGCACAGCACAAGGAGGCTGCAGCTTGCAGCTACATGGAAAAAGGGTTGCTCGGGTGTTTTTTAGCTCAGAGAGTGATTGGGTACCAGTTCCACGCACAGGTGCAGAGTGAGGAAAGGTTACCTTCTACCCTGAATTCAGGCCTCCGCATTTCGGGAAAGGCATTCTGGATGTGAGCAGCAGGGAGGGAGGAAGGGAGAAGATGGGGGAAAGCACCTGTGCCCCCACATAGTAGGCACACTGCGTAGTAACAATGTCCCATGTCCAGGACTTCTGAGGGACTATAGCATCTTCAATGGATCTTCAGCAAGCCACCTGGCTGAGCTGATAAAACTGGCCAGACAGACACAGGAAGCACCCTGAAAAGCCACCATCTGGAATGGACCTCAAATCAGAGGCACACAGCAAAGAAAAAAAGTTATACCAAATGCAGTCTGAATGGAATGAGAAACGTGCATACGATTTACAGGAGAATCCACAGAGAGTTAACAGAGACTTCATGTAGCTTCCCACCTCTGAAAAAAATTGCATCACTGTCGACATGCCTACATTTCTATCTTTTTAAGGATTTTTATTTTGCAGTTTATAAATTATGAGAAGGATTTCCAGAAATTATTTTTAATCCATCAGCCCTTAAAAAAAATTTCCTTTCCTGGAAGACAGAAGAAATTGTCAGTTCCCATGTCCCTTATCCATGTGTTAAGATGCTAGTCCTTCTCCTTATCAGTTGTGATTCTGGGGAATTTCAATAACAAGTAACTGAACTCCTCAGTAATTCCAAAAGCCAACCTTCTTTTACCTTCTTCTTCTCCAACACGCAAACCTTTTTAAGTGTTGCAAAATAACTAGAAAAATAGATTTAGATTTCACCTTTGCTGTCTTAGTTTCACTTCAGCTGCTAACCAGTACCAAATGAAAGAAGTGAGCACAAGTGGAAAAGAAAAAAGAATAAAGGGTGTGACTAATTCTCAAAACTAGGAAAATAATCTTTTAATCATTTAACGGTAAAAAAAAAAAGCTTGGCAACACAGCTGAAAGGACTTTAAATTTTTTGCTAACTATATGATGAACCCCATATTCACTTCACTGTAAGTAGGTATTTTCTACCTAAGGTGAATCCAAAGCCTCACTGGGATGTGTTTAACCCTCCCCCCCAAATAGACGTGAAAGAGGAATATGGACGGGATGAAATAGTAAGTGCAAATCTGCGCAACTAATATCTATATTCTACTTTATAGGAAAAACAGATTTTTTTTTTTGGCTTTTGATCGGTGCAGATTTTACAGCTGTACTTCTTACTCGATGCCTGTCTTCAAAACCACAGTAGAGAATTTTCAGAATCTCCACGAGAACAGCTCGCATTTACCTGTAATATGCAGACAATATAGAAAACTACTGAGTGTACTTCACTTTCCACCTCGGAAATCCACTCCCCATATGCCGTGTCCAACCCAAAAGGACATTCTGAAACCTCTTCACATGTAATGGGTATACTTTTGTTCAGCTTTCCTGAGAATGATGATGTTCAACATAGATCACAAGTCCATACGTACATTAATGCAGAGACGGGCTTCAAAAATCATCCTTAAAATGCTCTTCCAACCTTTAAAAAATGTTACTGCTTTTAGCCTGCTGGTCCCAAATCCTGGTCTCAGATATGCCTCTCTGAGCAGTCTTCAAGCTGAGATTTTTTTTTTCCTATTTGGGCAAGCCACACTGATCTCTTTTTCCCCTCACTTGTATGAGACCTGATGCAAATTAAAATACAAAATCATTTGCTACGACGAAAGACCCCAGCAATACTTACCTGTCAATATTAAGAAATTAAAGCATTACTCTACTAAGCACAGGGCTGACCTAATTTCCTACCATACAATTTAAATGTTCTCTCACCTTCTTTAGTTTCAAGTAGTGTGCAAGGTTATTATAACTGCCTCAGAGCTGTTCCTGCTGTCGGTGCTGGAATAATCAGACTTATTGGAATTGCTTTTTTAGTTTCTTAAAAGCAAACACTAAACATGAATAAAAAGTAACAAATATCTACTGCTCTCACTGGGGAAATGGCAGTTGCCTTTAAAATAAGATTTCTTCTACCACTACTGTTATTCGGGACTGAAAATGTTCTGAACAGTTGCCTTTAAAATACATATATATACTAATAAAATATATATATATTATTATAAAATATATATATACATGTATATATACATATGTATATATATCTTCCCACTACTTTCCAGGGAGGAAACTAATCACTATGCAGCATAAGAAAAAGGTAGCATTCTCTTGCGATTTGCAGAGGATTAGAGTTTGGCTTCATATATAATCTGGAGCCCACTGATCCATACACACAAATGATTTCCCTTTAATCTGGGGATCAGACTCTTTTTCTAGAGGAACATTGGCATTTGCATGCTGAATTGTTGAACTTGGCTTGCACTGCTGGAATACTGGCAGGGTGGGGATGGGAAAAATATATTTAAAAGTTTCTGCTACTGTGGGGAGGGGGTTTAGGGTGATGAGTGTTAATCTGAGCTGCAGAAATCCTATTCCAGTTCCCATTTCTCGTTCCCTGGGATATTTAACATTTTCTTCTGTTTGGCTCAAGCCAGGGCAAAGATGATTGCCTCGGTGGCTGTTCCAGCTGTCACTTGTCCTCTGTTCTATTTGCTTTGCAAGGTTTACCTCCCACCCACCCTCAACTTTAGCCAAAGCAATTTCACTTCAGGGTTGTGTCTAAACCAAGATCAAACAATGATGACTGAAACCAATTCCACGGTGATGAAGGGTCAGAGACCTTTCATATAACCGTGTTGCTTCATTTGCTCTTCTGCCTTCTCCAAGAGCAACTGTCTCCTCCGAAGAGAAGCTTTTGAGCAAGGAGATTCAAAATCTAGGCAAAAAAAGGAAAGGATGATGGGGGAGCGCACAATGACAGAGATAAAGAACCAGAGGGACCAAGAGATTACAGGGCAAGGAAGAATATAGATTTCACTTACAGACTTTGGTTCACCAGCTAAAATGAGTGGCTTGTTTTCATAGTGTTAAAGCATTTTCTAATTAATACTCTGCGTCCCTCGAGCAACCAAACCCCTTCAATTTAAGCTTCGAACTTAACTTCAAATATAACTGAAATAAGCAAAAGTCTCGTGCCCTTTTCATAGCCGTGATTGGATTGGGAATGACAAACTTTCCTTAAAGACGAGCAGACACCTGGAGAAACGCAAGAAAAGGACACCCCAGAAATGACTCCACACCCAACCCCAGAGGGCAAAGGAAGCCGAGCGACCAAACAATCAAAACAACAAACAAACCGACCAAAACCCTCGACCCTCTCTCTCAGTCATATCCTCGACTTCTAGGCTTTAATTGCTCGTTCTTCCCGGATTTCTCTAAGTCTCCAGGCGTGCAATGGGCGCCGTAGAAAACGTAGCGAGGGAAATGTCAGTTGGAATCCTCGGAAGAAATCAGGCAGAAAGTTGACCTTTTGGCACTTGCAGGGCACTGCAAGGTAGAGCCACGCTCGCCCCTTCCTTCGGCGAGGTCCAGCGGCGACTTAGGGACAGCCTGTCTGGCTCACGTCCACACCGGCAGCCCGGAAAGAAGCAAAAAGCTCCCCGGTCCCGATCCCCGCGTGAGGAACGCGCTGTCCCCCCTGGGCGCGGCGAGAAAGCAGCTTTTCTCTCCGAGCCCGAGCCCGTCCCGGAGCCGGGAGCCGGGAGCGAGGCTGCCCGCGAGCCCCAGAGCCGGCGCCGGGAAAGCCCCGGGGGCGCACCTGCAGCAGCGCCACCGCCGGGACCGCGGGAGCCAGCGCTTCCTCGACGCCCGGACGCCCGCCCGGGGCCAGCCCCGACCGGTCCAAGTTTCGGCTTCCTCCGCTCGCCCTCCGCTCGCGCCACAAGTGCACGGATTGCGGCCATCAGAGGGACCCGGGGCCGCCATCCACTTACCCTTTGAGCTGCTCCCTCATGGCTGCAAGCTCCGCGGTCGGGGGCGGGCGCAAGTGGAGGAGTGAGCTTTCCAGGGCCGCCGGGCTCCCCGAAAGTGTGTGCCGCCGCCACCCAGGCTCGCAGCCGAAAGCACTGCGGAGGAGCCGGTGCTGGCTGGCTGGCGGGCAGGCGGGCGGGCGTGCGGGCGGGCCGGGGAGGGGGCGCTGCGGGCAGACGGGGCGGGGCCGGGCCGGGCTCCGCCCCCACCTAGGGAGCTGGGAACCCGGACTCCTAGGGACCAGGAGTTGGGGCTCTTGGAACAGAAAGAAAAAAGAAGGAGGAAAAAAAAAAAAAAAGAAGAGGAAGAAGAAGAAGAAAAAGAAAGAAACAAGAGGGGGATTTAAGGTAGACCCAAGAACCTGGAAGCCACACAGGCCTCTGCTATTGCACCCTCTTAAAACCTCCAGCAGGACAACTTGTTGCCTAAGTAAATGACCTAGGTGCAAATGACCTCATCGCAGATAATTAGTGTGTAGGCTTAGAGTTTGCTTTTTAGAAAATGAAAGAAAAATCACCTGCATCCCCTCCCCTTGTCCCTCAATTGAAGATTAAAGTGGTGGAGCAGTAAAGACATGAAATTCAGGCTAGGCTCATCCTGAGTTCAGCGGAATTCTTCAAAAGCATTTATGCAAGTGCAAGGCCCTCAGTTCGATCCCCAGCACGCCCCCCACCCCAAAGCATTTGTATTTGTGACAGAAGAGCGATCATCTAAATGCGTTATTAGCATCACCTGGGAACTTCTTGGACCAGAAAATCCCCCACCCCAGGCCTCCTGTTTTAGAAACCCTGAGCACAGAAAAGCTTGAGAAGCCTTGATACAGACTGTGGAAAGAGGACACCAGTGCCAATGGTGTTGCGGCTTTTGGCCTTTGGATGTGCTTTCAGGAACTCTTTCCCAGTGGAATATTTCATTCAAAAACTTACAGGGATGAGACAGTTCAAATATGTCTCATTTTAGAGTCTGCAATACGATGATACAGGTTAACTACACACAATTATTTTAAGCTTGGAAATATTCCAAAAAGAAGACAGCCTTCATTAGCAGGCCGCATTTTCCAAAACCTCCACATAACAGCATCCAAAGAGCATCTTAGGATAAATTCTGTTAGTGTTTATAGTGCCCCTCTTTGTCCATTTACTTGGTTTACCTGTCTTTTTTTTATTATTTTGCTTCAAACTTTCACTTTTCACTCTCTCTTCTGGCTGATTCATTCCACTTCAGTCTACAGTTTAAATGTATTCCCCCTTTCTTTTTAAATATTCTTATTTTTCTCAACATTTTCCCCCTAGATTGAGCTGAAAGGATGAGACACACCAATCTCCCTTTACTGTGTGCTACAGCACCGCAGAGAGGAAAAAGTAGTGAATCAAAGCAGAAAGGGATGCCAGGTTTCCTCATTACCTTTGACAAAGCAGATAAAAACCTAAATGTTATCACTGAAGACGTGCCTATGTAGGTATGATTGGTATTGCTTCTTTAAAGCAAATATGGTGCAGCTGCTGGCATGTTGCCTCATATATTGACTTGTTAGTGCTTTCCTTTAGCAATCTTAAACTAGTGAGTTGTGCGGGCAGCTGCTGGTATGGTCTAAGTGGGGCACACTAGAATTCATTGAGTGACTTTGTACCTTAGTGTAAAAGCAGATTCTAGATGTGCCCTTATATTTGGGGGACTGGGGTTAGTGTCCTCTGATGGCCTTTGCAGTTAATCAGTGACGGTAATCCCTGTCAATGTGGGACATCACTTAAGTGTTTATCTTTATTTCAATTAAGAGACACAAACCTGCACAGCATGGACATTTCTAAATATTAGAAATTGATCAAATAAGGATCTGTAACACCTGTGTGGTGAGACATGTTGTCCTTCTCTTGCTTCCCCCAGTCTTTTTAAAACATTTTTTTTTTTTTTTTTGGTGCCAGGGATCGAACTCAAGGCGTTGCGCTTGCAAGGCAAGCACTCTAACCACCGAGCTAAATCCCCAGCCCCTAAAACATTTTTTTATTGTTGGTTTTACACTTTTAAATTACCTGTACAAGACCTGGGAGTTCTGGTATGATTCTGTAAAAGATAAATGCGGAAGTCTATTTTCTCAGTGTCCAATTAGAAAACTACTAAGAATAATTTCTCAGGGGGGAAAAAGAATGGAAAATAAGAAATCACTATTCAGATTTTTAAAAATTTGACAGATGGCAATCCTCAAAAATACATCTTTAAGTTCTTTTTTAGACTGCAGTTACAGGCACTTGAAGACTTATTCTCAAATCTTGATGTCATTTTAGAAAATAAATACTGAAAGTATTGTTAGGCAATGACACAGACATCACACTGCCTATTTCATTGTCAATTTCTGATTAGGAATTTTGCTAATATTAGGGAAAGATATTTAGAAAACAACACAATTGATAAGTCTTCATTTCATATGTAAATTATGTAGTTATGTCATGTATGATAATATATTAATTGCTTATTTATAGTAGCTATTTCTTCTTACAAAATAATACTGCTCCTCTTAGTAATTCAAAACTTGTTATGATTTTTGGTGTTGCTGGGGACTGAACCCAGGCCTTGTGCATGCTAATCACACGCTCTACACCCAGCTACACCCCTGCCTCTCATCTTCACCATCATCATCACCATCATCATCCTGTTTTGATGTGAGCTACAAACACGAAAAGAACCTGGAGTTCTATCACCAAAGCAAACTTCAGTTGCAATCCTGACTCCAGAATCTACAGTGAGCTATCTGTCCCCAGCATCACAGCTAGACTATGGGGGTGCAAGGATGGGAATTTATTGCAGGGAAAGTCTGTGTTCTCTCTGGCGTGCTCATAAACAGTCCGGCTGAGGGTACAGGAGAGGAACTTTGCTAGAAGTAGGGATAAAGGAGTGAGATGGGAGAAGGTCACGGAAGGTAGCCCAGGAATTTTGCATATAGCCAAAATTCCAGTCTTTGAATTGCTTGAACTTTGCAGGTACCTTAGGACAACGAGGACTTCTCTGGCGCGAGGGACTGTGCTAGATAGTGTTCACCCATTCTCCTCCATCTCCACTCCCTGCCCTCCTCCCCTGGCTCCCTAGGAGGCTGGACCTCTGTGAAGGACATCAGTCAGGTTCTCATGCCATTTGATTTCCTTTGGCTTTTAACCAATGGGAGGCAATGATGAAAGGCCCATAGAAAAAAATGTACAAATGGGAAAGAGAACAAAGGAGGAGGAAAGGAACAGAGGGACAAGAGAAATAAGAAAGGGAAGGAAAAAATGGAAACGAAGCTTTTGTAAATAAGGAGGGGGCGAGGGGAGGGGAATGGGAAAAAAAGAAGCAACAAGATATGTCATGTACAGGTACAAATCCCCTATGATGAATGTTACACTATGTACATCTAAAACGTACCATTTAAATAAAATTTTAAAAAAAGAAAAGCCTATAGAAGAAGACGAAAGGGCAGGAAGAGAAGGATAGCTGGGTACTGATTTCCCTGGCTCCCTCCTGCTGGCCTGTGGTCCGGCAATGGCCGAGATCTTCCACCCACAGCCACAAGTCTCACCGAGCAGTCCTTTCCTACAGCAACAGTATATTGCAAGGGCCCCAAACTATTCCATCCCCTCGTCCCTTTGAGCAAGTATATACCATTCCTTGTGTTTGTCCCCACCCTGCTCAGACCTTTGAAAAGAGCCTTTTCATTACATTCTCTTCAAGTACCCCTTTTGAATGCACCATCTGTTTTTCCTAGGACCCTGACCCAACTGGGACTCATCCACTCTTTGGGGCAACAGACTGGGTGCTGAGTGGGGACTCCGGATAGAGAACAAGTCAGCTCCACTCCTTGAAGATGAAAAACAGACTAGGGTCATTCATGAACAAATATTTATAGACGGCTCCTCTGTAGGCCCACAAGGACCTTCTGGTCTGTTAGGGTAAAAGCAAAGTATGATTACAAATGGTGGCAAGAGCAGGTGTGAAGGTAAAGGACCCTGTTCTTTCCCAAAGCTTCGGTGCTCTGCTTGACACAATGTCGAGCTGAGGGTTAGAGAGGAGGACAAAATACAAAAGGTCTAGTGTGAAAATCCAGGTTTGATCTATATCCTGTAAGCTCTGGAGGAACTTTTTTTTTTTTAAACCAAGAACATGTATTGGTACATTTTACATATAATGGTTACATTCATCACATTTATTTTGTACCTGTACATGATGCATCTTGGTTCTCCCCCCTCTTCCCCGCCCCTCCCCTCTGTTCCCTCCCTCCCTAATTAGAGCAGGTTTATTCTTAATTTTCCATATTTTCCCTTTCCCTTTTCTTTCCTTTGTTGC